>VDFB02011257.1:0-123732 GCA_007258455.2 Sequoia sempervirens
ATTCATGTAAGGTAGGGACCCTCTTCCCTTGGTTTGGTCATGTCACAAAGGTGTCATTTGGTAAAGAAATTAAGAGAATCATGTGTTAGTGGGCAAGTGGGTCATTCTTGAACTTTTAGCAGTACTAATGAGAATCATGAGAAGGAGAATATCTTTTCAAGGTTACTCTATATATATTGAGCTGCAATAGAAAGGCTTGTGATTATTTTATGTTAGTTTGGAATCACTTTATTCTGATGTTCCATTATTCTTATTGTTCTAGCCCCTCTATTTTTATAGGAAAAACTCACATTTTTCTATTTAATTATTCTTTATTTGTTGTTAAAGTATTTGTATGAAAATTTTAAATATATGTGAAATATTAATATGATTAGTTATGCTGCTATAAATTAATTTATATAAATTACTATTTTTATGTAATTATTAATTATTTTATTGAATAATTATGATTAAGTTAATATAAATATAATTTTTTTCATAATTTTTTTAAAAATATTTATAAATTAAATAAGATCAAATAAGTTTTATTATAAGATATAAGAAGATATAAATTAAGATTAATATAAAATTTATATGTAAGAAGAATTTAGGGGTTTCTTTAAAATTATAATCATATTTGATTTTTGGAGATGATTCTATATTTTAGAGCATTGGTCATCATAGAAGAGTCTCACATGGATTTGATAGGTCAAATTGGGAAATTCTTAAATCAAAATATATGCATGTGATCTTGAGAATTCTATATAATACCTAGGTTGGCATTAAGCAAGGTGAAGGTAGTAGCTTCATCCTAAAAAAACATGTCTTAGTTGATTGCTAGTTACATACAACTAAAATAGAAGGTTATTAGTATTATCTAGAAGATCATGAATGGAGGAGGTGAACTATTGTAAATGTAGTCTCTCCATCCTAATTTCTTGAGTATATGTATTTCCTAAATCAAATAGATTATAGAGAATGAACTAAAGATCATGGAAATTCCTATCCTATTCACGACTCATAAAAACACATCTAAAGGCATCTAGATTTATTCCTAAAGCAATTTAAATAGGCTCATAATCTCTCTATATTTTTTAGAGGGCATAAAGGTCAATGAAGGTGGCCTTAATTTTACATTTTGAACTAAAGAATGTGAAAGGATCTTGATTTTCCATAATAGCCAAAAGGAAAAAAAATCAAATATTTCTATTAAGATAAATATGAAAGCCAACAGTTGTACCCTTCACTCTTAGAACATCAATAATAATATTCATTAAACTAGGTAGTTGTGGGGTAGATAAGACAAGATTAGGTACTTCTAAAAAAATCATACTTTGATACCATAATTAAGGCCAAAAGAAAGAGCCATGAAGACCAAAATTGTAGAGATTATTGAGCAAGAAAAAAGAGAAATATAAGAGGAGAAATGGATGTGTGAAAAGTAAAAACAACTAAAGAATTTGCTAATTGTCATGAAAATTACTAGAGACATAATTCTAACAAATAATACACTAGACCTTATCATGCATAAACTAATGATAAAAATATGCCCAAAATGATATCCTTTTCAATGTAGTAATCTTAATTATGACATGTATATCTCCCCCTCAAAATTATCATGGAAGAAAGTTGTCTTCACATCCATCTACTTCATCTAAAGATTAAGATTTGTAACATAAGGTAAAATCATTTTGATAGATATCAAATTTACAGTAGGAGAGAAATATAGCCAAAATATATCCCCTCAATGTAGG
Source organism: Sequoia sempervirens (assembly GCA_007258455.2). NCBI lineage: Eukaryota > Viridiplantae > Streptophyta > Pinopsida > Cupressales > Cupressaceae > Sequoia > Sequoia sempervirens. Next base: position 1,734 of record VDFB02011257.1, read on the forward strand.
AATAGCCTCTGGCAACCAACTATTATTTGAACTTTTATGTTTCCACTCAATCCCAACTTATATTTGAACATCCAATTACATATAATGGGTTTCCATCCTCTAGGAAATTGAACTAATTCCCATGCATCATTATTTTTCAATTTAAATATCTCCTCATCCATTTTTTATCTATAGGACTCACGACCATCCATTTCTATTTCTTAAGTATTTTAGGCTCATCATTGTTAGAAACAAAACCAAAAATACATCTATAATCAAGTAATATATACCTTTTTGGTTACCACTTTTATTGATTTTACCTTCTCAAAGGTTGAGGTGGATGTAATATTTATTTTGAACTCTTTGAGCTCTTTGAACTATCCTTCTAATTTGGTCTATTTTGAACCTATTGTTCAACACTTGGTTCAACCTTCTCAATCTTTGGCTATAGCTATTAGTGTGAAAATAGGTATTATCGGACTAGTTAGCTTTTAGCCTACTTAGTGGATCCTTGTTCACACTACACTTAAGCTCACTTAGAGGTTATCTAGACTTTTTTCTCTCTTCATGTTGACTCATCAAGTGTCTCAACACTTGTCCATAGATTCCTACACTTTTTTCATACTTGGATAGGTAGTAAGAGTTTGACTCCTACCTTTTCACCTCTTCTTTCTTTCCTTTATAAGAAAGGCTCATTTGTAAATTTCAACATATGACATACTTATGATATTTTCTCATTTTGCATATGTTCGTTTGTGGGTTTTCTTGAGTTTAAAAGAAAATATTGGTTGCTTTGACATGGTATTAGAGCAAGCTTACAAATACAATCCATTTCTCTCTTGAATTTGTGAGGGTTATGGAAATCAAGTTTTAAACAATACATTTTGGAACAAAACTGACCTCACGATATAGTGCTCAAGAGAGCTAAGGAATGAATTTTGATATATAACACTTGGGTATTCAAAGTTTTTTATGAGGATTTTGGGCCCAACCATGGACAGTTGTATAAAAATTTGTGTAGTCCATATGGATCCATACAACCATATTTTCTAGAATACCATATTGCATCAATGTACTATTCTACATTAGTTTCTTCTCCTATGTGTTGCCTTGCTTCTGTGCAATAATTTTTTTAATATTTTTTATTTTTTTGTAATTTTTTAATCATTAAAAGTTTACTTTTTTGGTTGTTGGTACAATTACAGATGTCATGGAATATTCCATTAGTGTAGAGAATATTTTGTGAAATAACATTAGCATGATGTCATCATTTCCATCCCCAAGTTTACCCCTTCATCGCTGGCCTATTTTGATTTTTGGCTCAACTTCAAGAGCCTTGTTCTTGAGCATACATGTGTCTTTTTGAGTGAAAGTTCTTTTTATTTTATGTATATTTTCATCCTCTATCCAGTAGCATAATTTTTTTTCTAGTATGATATACATTTTTTTTTATTAAATCATATTTTTAGAAGACACCCTACATAGTTCCCTTTTTTTGAACTTCAAAGGGCTTGTTTGGGCTCATACAAACTCATTTTTGGGTCCCATTTTTTTTAACCTATATGATTTTTTGAGCTCTATGTAGTGGTGATGTTACTTTTTCATGGATATATTTCAAAATTTTAAATTTTGATTATGTCTCTTTTGAGGTTTAGTACATCAAATCCACTTTGTGCAATCTGTAATGCACTAAAATAAAGTGCCATATCACTATATCACTTTAAAGGGGGTCATTGTTTGAATAATGGGGGTTTTGATTTTTATTTTTTTATCATTTTCTTGAGGTTTGAAAGGTATACTTGAGATATGTCTTCATTGTCTACCTCATGGCATAAACTTGTAAGAAATCAAAATAGTAAATAAGTCTACAAATACACTCATATAAAGTGCCACAACAACTCAATATGTGTTCCTTAGGGAGGGGATTTTTGTTAGAATTGGCTATGGAGATAGCTTTCCAAGATCTTGAGGCTAAATGGAAAGCACACAGATAGAATATGCAAAGATGATTCAATTGATTGTGTGTATAATGTATGAGAGACCCCTTGGTTATATAACCAAGGTGAGATACAAGATGTCATAAGATTATAACAAGTGTCTTAATCATATGACATGAGATAACTTATCACAAATAACTAGGTCACATGTGTTACAAGTCAAAAGATAAAATAACAACTAATGACAACTAACACCCTCTAGAAATATTCCTTCCTAGGACCTAAGTAAACTTAACATGTAAATAAGTCCCCTAGTAATTAATTAACTAGGTACAAGACTTTATTTACACCAACACCCCCCCTTAAGTGCAACTCAAGGAGTAGTAGATTGTTATGTAAATGACACAAAGATGCAAGGATGGGTCTTGACTATTAGGCCATGTTAGGTACCCATGTACAAATGCAAAAGAAATCTCTCATAAACAGAGAAAATGAGAAAACCTAGTGGGACAAAATTCCTCCCCAAAAGAGAGATGAAAGATACAAAAATGAAATGCTCTCAATGATGCATGAGAAGGTCAAAACCCCATGTGAGGAAAAAGACCCCCCCATAAGAGAGAAGAAGAGAGACAAGGAATTCACCCCCCTAATGGTGAGTCTCTTGCAATGATAGAAGCTCGACATTGAATGTTGAAGATGATCCAATCTCGTTGAACAACGTTCCTCCCCTTAGGAAGAAACAAAACCATGAATGTATGTAGGATGTCAAGAAGATGGATGATGTATGATGTCTTTGAAGCATGCTCAAATGTCTCCATGTTGATGTTGAAAGTTGACACACTCCAAACATGCGTTCTAGGCCACACTGTTGAAGAAGACAATCCAAAATCTAGTAGAGATGAAAGTAGAACATAATCCAAAGACAAAGATATCCCCTCTAAAGAAAAAGAAGCCTCCTCCAAATGTTTTCCAAAAGTATCCATGGTCACGTCAAATTGCAAAGAATGACCACATAGAGAATTAACAAGAGGTTCAAGGTGTTCCCTCGCAACAACTAAAGAAGGATCTTCTCCATCAAAGAGAAGATGAATTTCATCAATGATGTATCCCAAATCTATAATATGAGACTCCACAAACAAGTCTGAAATACCTGTCAAGAAGCCATCTGAAGTAGCCAAATCTGAAAGATAATGAGGATCCTATTGCACTAAATCACAAGAATCCATATCTGTATAAAAACATGAATTATTGCGCATATCATAGAACCCTTGGTCATCTTACTAACTAGTGTTGTGCATTAAAATTGATATTGAGTTATTTTTATGACAAAGTAGTTGCATAACATGCCTTTTAGCTCCTTTCCATGTAATAGTTGTAGGATCCTAGTATTCTCACTATTACATGTTATATATTCATTGAAAATCATTCTCTTTATCATAAGGAGCTCATTTTCATCACCTGTCTCGGCTCATCCTTGTCTTGCACTTAGTGGGGGCAAGGGGTTAGTTAGCCTTGTCCTAGTTTTGGCATGTGATGTTGTCCCTTTGGCTAGTTGTCTTCCTTCTAGATACATTGACCGAGATTAGGATGCAGATGACCTACTATAGGTTGACTTGTATGTGCCTTACTAGTATTTTGCATTTTTTTTTTCATGTTTCTTTATGTGATTGCATGTACATAATGTGATCCCTCATAATTTTTTGTTTGATGTCTCTCTCTTTTTGTGTATTCCTCTATATTTACCTACATTCTTCTATATGTCATAAACATTTTACCTTTTTTCATTTGTCTTGTGTTCTCCTTTTGGGGGTGACACAAGGTGTCGAAACATTTAGGTCTCTTCCATGTTGAACCAAAAGGATTTTTCTTTGTTTTCACTCTCTTTGTTTCGTTCTTCCAGTTCTATGTGTATTTGGGGAATGATGACATTTCTGAGCTCTATAACAACATTGTAGCAAAGATATACTCACCTTGAATCCATAGATCCCTTATGTATTTTTGGGGGTAACCCTTCCTTCATTTTTCGTGATGTACCTTTTTTTTGGAAACAAATGACTTGGCATAGGGCTTTTCGGGTAAGCTCTCATGTCTTAGGATTGAATATTGGCTACTTTAAAGCAATTGTTCACAATAATGGTGTTAGCAACCGCTTTAAAGTGGGGACATGCACATCGATAATATCTTTCAACATTTTTCATGTTTCATGGTGTTATTTCCTTTTTTCTTGTGATGAGTCCTTTTCTTGGCGATGTCATTGGGTTTGATGTCCTCCAAGTGTAGAACCCCTCTGATTTGCTTATATTTTCAGACAGTTTTTTTTACTTTGATAGACCATGATACTATGTTCTTATTTTATCACTAACATTGGAGCGATGATGGTTTGTATTTTGTGATGTGATGGTACACTTTATGGATGATTATTGATTACGACATGCTTTCTAGTTAGCATAGTTGATTATTTGAGTTGATATTGATATATGCTCATTTATAGTTAATTGATGTTTTAGTTTTGTCAATTTTGATGTGACATTGTATTGGTGAAGGGAACGGGATTGCATCACTCGCTTGTGAGTGCCCTGCGATTCCGTGATTTTCTCTTCATAGTGTGATTGTTTATAATCTATATACATGTACGACATATGTTTTGATTGCAGGATTATAGGTACAGGACATCGACTCCACCTGGATTCACAAGTTTGAGTGTGTCTATTGCCCAACAGTATAGTTGATTGAGAGATAGTAATAGGGTTTCCTTGTCAAGCCATAACCCTAGTCACAATGTGTCGTCAGTCTTTGTTTGGTTTTGTTGAGTTGTCATGTTGTCCACATTTTCCTTGTCATTTATTTATTTTGCAAGGTATGTTCTATGGGAAATTAATGTTAATTAATGCTTATAATGGTTTTTAGTGATTATTTAATTAATTTTGATTAATGATGTTAGAATTTTTATATTTCATTTAATTAATTAAATTTATTTTATTTTCCAAAGTGATTAAATTTATTTTATAAGTGAATAAATTAATTAGATTAAATTTAATTAGAAATTAATATGTGAATTATGAATTATTAAATGCATAAATATCTTGTAATTATCTTAGAGAAAATATCTGTGATTTAGTTGAAAAGATATTTTAGTTGTGACACGTGTTAGAAAAAATTAAACACTTTGTTGGGAATTAATTCTCGGAGAGATTAATTGCATTAACTGTAAGAGGAAAGAGGCTACTTCACGGCAATGAGAAAAGATATTTTGGGAGGTTGTTGAAAATTGGGGAAGAGGTTCTCAGGAAATTTTGGCTCTGGTTTTGTTTTCATCTTTCTAGAAAAGTGGATAATTTTGGAAGAAGCTTTGGTAAATTCAAATTTGAAGGTGAAGCTCTACTTCAAACTTCAATTCTTCAAGCATCTGAAACAGGTCCTTTATTGTTTTTATTGTAATACAAATTGGAAAAGGCTATTAGAATTAGTTATTGTCTTGGGAAAGATTGCATGTATGTAACAACCCTCCATTTTGGATGTTTGGATCGGCAGTGTTTTCCTTGTAATGCTTTGTTCTGTTTATGCTGCAACTTTGGAACTTGGTTACTTTTGTTCGCAAATTGTTAAACAATGTGAATGTTATATTTTGATGTGATGGTATCTTATTTAGATGTTATCTTTATGGCATATTTTGGATTAACTTAGAAGATATTTGATTTAACGATGTTTTATGCTATTGATCATATCATTGATGTTAGATTCATCAGTTAGTAATTGTGTATTGGTGAAGGGGACGGGATTGTATCACTCACTTGTGAGTGCCCTACGAATCTGAGATTTCCTCTTCACGGTGTGTTTGATCATATTATATATCTATGCATGCTCGATGTACTCTTTACTCACAGGTTGACAGGTACATGACATCGACTCCACCTGGTTCACAAGTTTGAGCATATCCATTGACCAATGAAAATCGATTGGGAGATAGTAGCTAGGTTTTTCGTGCCAAGTCGTCACCTTAGTCATAGTGTGTCGTCGAGATTGTTGTCAGGTTAGTTGTTTTAATTTGGTCCTTTTCACCTTGAGTATTTATTTAATTTCATCTTATAGGGGTTATTAAATGGCTTGCGTAGTTAAATTGATGTTTAAATGTATTTAGTTGCAATGTTGAAACGTTATTTATTTTATTGATTGATTGGATTTAATTAATAAAATTAGATTTAATTTATTGACTAATTAGATTAATGGTGATATATTAAATGAGATAGTTTTTTTGGCACGATTGTATATTAAGATTTAATTAAAAAAATAAAAGTAAAAATCATGTTTTGATAGTTAGAGTTAAATTAAAATAAATAAATAAATAAATGAAAATGTGTTTTTAATTTCACTTTTTGAAATTATGGATTAAAGTAAATTCTTTGCAAAATTGGAATGCTTTTGTTTAAAAGGAAATTTTCAAAAATGCATAAAATTTCAATTTGGAAGTAAAATTGTTTTAAATTAAAAAATGGAAAATATCCCCAAAGTTGCAATAAATTTTGGTGGATGGGATATTTTGGGGATATTGACCAAATTTGGGGAAGAAAAATAGGGAGGTTTTGCATTCTTGGTTTTTTTTGGCTGTGGGCAAATTGGGAGAAGAGTTCAAGTTTTGTGGATGCAATTTGGGAATTTGGAAAGGCTTGGATATCTAGAAAAGCTTTGGAGGAGTTGGAGTTTGCACCTCATCTTCCTTCTCAAACTCTTCATTCAATCTTCAGATCTCAGGTTTTCTTTATTTATTTGTGTAAGAAATTTTTATTTTCAATTTAAATCTTGTTTGCAAATTCTTTGTTTGAAATCTTGATTAAATCTTAAGAATGAAATAGATTGCTGTTGAGAAATCAAAACTTGCAATTGAAATCTTCTATTTTAACAATGGAAATTTGAAAGAAACAAAGGGAAATTAGAAAATCTTGTGAATCTAGAAAATTATTCATTATGTTCTTTATGAAATTTAAATGTTGTGTTTTCATTTTCTGTAGATTTTGCCCTATTTGGGTTGGGAAATGGATTTTAGTTTTTATTAAAGCCATGGAGTTCTTCTTATAAAACAATAGAATAAAATTATTTTCCCTGTTAATATTTCGTTATGGAAAGAACCAGAACAAGGGACTGCATTTTTTTTTTGAAATATAATTTTATAAAAAAAAAATATTGTATAAAAAAATCTGGTGGGGGTTGCCCCACAGCCGCCCCCATATGGAGGCGCTGCTGGGAGGCAGCACCTAGCGCTGCACAGGCAGGGTCCCCATGAGGGGGAGGCTACTACGCAACCACCCTGTGTGGGTGATGCGCAGCCCAGCAGGGGCTGCATCCCCTGTTCTGGGCCACACAACCTTAAAAATTAGGTTTGTTTGTTTTGTTTTTAAATTTTTTTTATTTTTTTTTTGTTTTAGTTTTTATTTATTATTTATATTTTTATATTATATATTATATAATATATATATTATATATATATAATATTTAAATATTATATATACATTATATATATATATTATATATATAATATATTAATTTAAATAAATAGTTGGTTTTTTTAAAAAAAAAGAAAGAAAAATATATATTATATATATTTAATTAATGAGGATTTCTTTTTTCTATTAGTTGAAATAGAAAAATATATATATATTTTAAGCTATTTATTTATTTAAATAAGGCAAATATTTAAAAGTGTGAATTTTAAAATGATTATTTTTTTGATAATTGATTAGTAATGAATTGACTTTGTTAATCAAATGATTTATTTAAAGAGTTGATGTATAATCAAATGATTCTATTTAATAATATGGTTTTAGTCATTATGTATGATTGAATATATGGAATTAAATGATTAGTTTTAAATTCTTTAATGTTGTCAACGTGATTTGATTATTTTTAAGTGTGTGCAAATAATGCTAATTATTTAAATTAATTTCATGTACTATATCAGTGCTTGGCTTGGGTTTAGGAAACTCTAACATTAGTTTATTAGGTTGCCTGAAATGTTTCCTTACAATGTGTGGTGTTCATTCTTGGAGTGGGGCAATTGAGACATTGTTTATATAAGTCTTCTAGAAGGGGTTTTTAATTCCTTGGGGTTGTCGTAGTATGCTGTCAACCCCTATTTTGCCTTGGGAAGTGTGTATAGTGGTAACCTGTTGTCATACCCAATTTTCTCGAACAGGGATGGTTAGTGCCTCCTTGGGATTAGGAGAGGGTTTTGTGGTTTGTGCCTCCTTTGGAAAGAGTGGATTTTGTACTTTTGTTTCCTCCAGTGTTTGGAGTGAGTTTCCTTTACTTGTTGCTTCCTTAGTTGGAGAGGTCATCTTATCAAGTTTACCCATTGGATTGTAGTTTTGTACCGTGGTTGTGTTGTCGATAGGAGAGTGGTTCTTTGTGGGGGTCTGGCACACAAAGGGGCGCCAGGGTAACTCACCTACGGTTTAATCAAATGATAATCTAAGAGAATTAATGGGGATCTTTCACACTAATAAAGATAATGAATGCCTCTCTCATGAAGCATGTGTTTGATAAGGCTCGAGATGAGACGAGAAGCATAGTTTTGCATGAGGGTCCGGCGGCCGGTAGAGGCAAGCCAGGGTAACCCAAGATGGGGGTCTAGTAGCCTAGGAAGGTTGAGCTAGGGTAACTCATGGAAATTTATGTATGAAACTCTTCCTACGTCAGCAGTTAGTCAGTTATTGTGTGGTGTACAGATGATGTACATGATCATTGTTCTCTAGAAGCATTGTAACCATTGTGTTAAGTGATGTACTTGTATCCTTTTTAGTTCAGTTATGTTTTAACCTGTGTCTAGAGGTAGATGGTCTTGTTTAGGAATTCCTGGTTACTATCTCCTAGCACGGGGGGTGAGCCTTCGGGTATCACACGGTTGGGTGGAATGTGCACCTTAATATGTTGGGTCGTCTTCTTGTTTGTGTGGACTAGATTTCCAGTTGGAGAGCTCGTGGGATCCTGTATCAAGTCATGCTTATCCTTTCAGTTGTAGATTGTATTTCATTACCCCTCATTGTTATCGAGGTGGAAATTGTAATATGTAATCATGTTTATTGGATTGATCTCATTTAGGGAATGAGTATTGTAATCTTGTTGTAAATTAATTGTTATTTGGCATCAAGTGGTATCTCATATTCTTTGATGTAAATTATTATGTATGGAATGTATGTGAACTTTATTTGTTAAGTATGTAAATGTTATGGTTAATTCTTGTTTCTTGTTTGGGTTTAAGTAACTCAGTCTCGTAACTTTAGGGGATTGGTTGGAAATGGTTAGTGAACTTGCATATTAATTGTTCTTATTAAAAAAAAAATTAGTTTGTTTGAGTAGTAAATTGCAACTTCCCCTAGGGTTGCGTGGCGAGGCGTTACAATGTACAATGAAGAAGATTTTATCTGTTTTAAAGCTTTTAAATGTTGTGAAATTGGAAAGATTGTCATGAAAGCTTTGGAGGCTTCAAATTAAATTCTAGTATTCTTTTGAAAAGATGAATTGATTTAAGACAATAGAAATTCCTAGAAGGATTAAATAGAAAATTTGGAAAATCTCTATAGGAATTGATTTCAATCTTCTTGTTAAAATTTGTAGAAAACCTCTGAATGTATTGGAAAAGATCTTCCTGTAGAAGATTATTCTTTTGTTTTGTTTTCTTCATTGTCAACCTGTCATAGCTGAAAGTGACACTACATACATGCCAATCCTATGGGTTAGGAAGACATTACTTATGACTTCTTTCTTTGAGGATTTCTCACTCTGATATTCCCTATACAAATTTAGGTGCCTTACGTCTCGCCATATATGTAAATATGCCTTGTCAGACTCTTTCATTGCTACATATCGGCTGCAAAAATTAATTATTTATACCAGTGGTATTTGTGTTATCTCTAGAATATTGGTTATGTTCCAACAAGCATTTTATCTCTTCACGGGAGTCGACTACTCACATATTAGTCACCGATAGTCTGGTTAAGCTTTATCCTACTTGTATACACCTAAAAATGGTCTGGATAATCTAATTAATTAAATAAGATTTATTTAATTAATTACCCTAAAATTCATCTACTATTAAATAAATAGAAATATTTATTTATAGTTCATTCTTCTAAATTCTTCAATTTTAAATTATTCTATCTTAATTAAATAAGCAACTTCAATAGTTTGTATTATTTAATTATCTAAATCATGTTTCCTCTTAATTAAATAAAATATCATAAAGTTCTATTTAATTATCATAGCCATTTTTATTAAATAAGTAAATGTCAAATATTTGTTTCATTTAATTAAATATCTTTTTTTTTGTTAAAACTTGAATAAATCAAATTTATTCAAATAAAGGAAAATTTTCCTCTATTCACTCACCTACCAAATTAGATATAAAACATCTAATTTAATTCAACTAGCATTCACAGGAAAGCTGTGGAGACAAACTTGCAAGTAATCCTCTTCAATCTCCTTCCTTTGATTCTTCCTATCATCTAGCCTAATGTTTTCATGGGGATAAACCATTCCCATGATCAACTCAAGATTCTTCATCTCTCACCATTCAATCCTCCAGATCAAATCCAAGCCTTTGTTGTGTTTCCCCGTCACAAATTGCTACCGTGAATCTATATATACAACCTTCTGAAATAGGAAAGGGACCCTGAATCCCCATCTTTGTGCAAACTTACTTTGCAGGAATAATAATCAAGCAATCAAGCATCTTAGCAATAGCACTATCATTTAGCAATAGCAATCATAGCATCAGTAGAATCATAATCATAGTTGCATCATAGTTTTACTATAGCTTCTTTCATCATACTTTCATGTCAATTTAGATTACAGTAGTTTCCTTATATCATCTAGCAATCATCATATAGGATTACATCATTGCATTTAGCAAGATCTCATTCTCTAGATTGGCATTGTAACAACCACAATGCTTACCAAATCTGAGAGCCCTGTGACTTGATAAATCTTTAGAGATAGAGAACAATATGACACTTTCAATAGATCTTTAAATTAGTTTAATTGCTTTTAAATCTTTGATATAATGTCTTATTAAGAAGTGTTCTTAGTTTACCTATTCCACACTTACATTTTTGCACCCATCGTGGGGCTCGAACCCCATATTTGTACAATTTTCCTAAAAAGTGTTCATACTATAAGATTCAGGTGTGTTTTCTTTTAGCATGATCGAGGGATTCTGCAGCGCATCCACTAAAATTTTTAGTGCTTCTGACTGTTTCAGCGTATCCACTGAAAGTTTTAGCACTTATGACTGTTTTAGCACATTCGTTGAAAATTATAGTGCTTCTGACTTCTATTTTAGCGCTTTTAATGAAGTAGTGCTTCTGATAAATTTTGTAGCACTTTTGACCTTTGTTTTAGCACTTTTAATGAAGTAGCGCTTCTGATAAATTTTGTAGCGTTTTTTACCTCTATTTGAGCGCTTTGACAGTCAATCTTAAAATGGCCATATCTTGGTCATACGAAGGTCTTTTTTGAAACTTTTTTTTTTAAATGGGGTATAATTTCATAAGATATGCAATGGTGTAGGTATTTCTCACTTTTTGTAGAGTTAAAAGTTACAAATTTAAATTTAAAATCAAATCACATTGTAACTTGGTCTAATTTTTAGGGGTTTTATGCTTAATCATTCATCTAACCCTTATATCTTCTCATTTCTTGATCTCATCTAATATTTTGAGAATTTATTGTAGGTTTTAAGAAGAACATGGAGCATTGAAGTGAAAGAAAAAAACATTTGATATCCATTGTAATAGTGTTTTCAAACACTCATGGGAAAATAACCCATCATATGTTATTTTTCATTCATGCTTTAGGACCAACTAACATTACTTTGGGCTTAAAATTAACCATCTACACAAGCTTTGTCAAAGCTGGTTAAAAAGAACATTAGAAACTCACTGGTTTTTGGATTTGGATTAAAATGAACCAATCCTAGGGTAGCCATTTGGATTAAAATGAACCAATCCTAGGGTAGTCATTTGGATGAAAAATACACCAATCCTAGGGTATTCATCATACATTGCTATCTTAGTTAAAAATGAACATCGTGTCTTTTGTGAAGCAATATCTTCACATAGAATAGAAAACTATCATTTGGGCTTTAAAAATGAACATTGTTTACTGTGATTGTGAGGTGATAGGCCTATGCTCTCCCCTTAGTTGGGTGATCAAAATTTTAGACTCATATTTTAATTTCATGCAATTTATACTTTGTTAAATCCTTTAGAAGGCCTACCGTAGTGGGAAAAAGTACTCACCCTACGAGAACGACCTGAGTGGGAACAACCAAAGCCAGGTTTTCCAACCCACTATAAAATAAAAGTGAATCTAGGGAAACCCACATTTAACAAAAGTGTGCAAAATAACCATCCACAAAATTTTTGTTCTAAAGATTGGGACGTCTCTTGAGGGAGTTTATCATTTGCCGCTCCGAATAGAAACCCTATCTACGAACCATAGTGTAGAATCCAACTTGTCAGTTTCTGAACATTGTAATACTCAACAATGCAAGGGGAGGGAAGAATTTTCCCCCAAGACACTCACCATATAATTTCCAATGATCGTTTGCTCAAGGGATCGAGAAATCTAACTTTGAGTACACACTTGGAAAAGACAAAAACATGGGCGCCCTCTAGGGGGTGACACAGTTGTGTGAGTCGACACAATTTTAAGATGTGGGTTGTTGAGTATAACGATGACCTTTTTGACCTTAAGAGTGAGTCTACTTGAAGTGTATTTCTTTGTTAAAAACCAGTGGAAATCAAGGAGGAACATGATTGATTCTTGAACATACACTTATTGTTTAGATTCTGGGACTTAAAAACAACTTTTTTACAAATGCTTGTTGTATTTTCAAAAAATTAATTCAGATAAGATCATCCTGAAAAACACAAAGAAAACAAGAAAATGGAAAGCTATTGGAAACCCCTGTCAGACAATTAACATCAAAATTTGGATTTTTATCAGAACATAAACTTTCAAAACAAAGTCTTAAACCTACATAAACTAGACTTTACAATTGAATTTGTTCAAATCAAACCAAGATCTACCATCCAAAATTGTCTCAATCAAACACATTTGATTAGTAAGTTAAGTTTTAGGGTCAGTCATCCTAAATCAAAGAAACGAAACCATAAAATCAAACTTATTAACTTAGTCTAATCAATAGAATCTATCATTCTATTTGACTTGAGTTAATATCCTTGACACTATACCAAACTAAGATCAAAAGTTTATTGAAAACAATAATGTTCGTATGTCCATTTTAACAAGGCCATGAAGACTAAAAATCTAAAGAACGGGAAATTGAAACTCAAACCACCATGGATGAAATAGATGAGGATCAATTGAATGCTTTAACTTAGCAGATAGAAAACCTTCAACAACAATTCTAAGAAATACAAAGAGAAACCATAGAAAGATATCTACTGCTAGACATCTACCCATATCCTCTTGACCAAACAATGAACATGAGACCTTTTTCACCAAAAACTACATCATCCAAGTTCAATGTCTTTGAATTTTTGTAAAAGTTAAATACACCCAAATCTAAATCCTCAAACACAAATGATATTGAGCAATCATATCATGTCATGCATTTATCTCCATCCACCATAAGCCAAAATAAACCTCAAGATTTTTTCACTCAAGTTAACAATTCCATCCAATCATCCTCTTCTATCATATCTTCAACATCCAATGATTCATATCAATCTCTCAATCCAAATCATGCCAGAATACACTCCCCTACACATCAAGATCAAAATATTCTTTCCACTCCATCCAATGATATCAAAATTCCATAAATTTTTCCAATCTTTGATCAAGATCCCATTTCTCAAGAATCTTATGATGATCCCCTCCTTTCACTTTTCATCCAAAATAATTCCCTTCCATCTCAAGAGACAAGTATCCTTCCAATTTCTTCTTCCACGTCATCTAATCAATCCATACCATATCATGATTCTATTGAATCACAAGAGCATGATAGTTCTTCCATCCTATCTAATGATGTCTTACCAACTGATGATCAAGACATGCTTTCTACAAAATCTCATGATTCCCTTCCTCATCAAGATCAAGATATGTTTCCATTCAAGGATACCATTTCATCCCATGAAGATGTTTATTCTTCTCATGATCAAGATATTCCTTTCATACCACTTCATAATCCTTTTCCAAGTCAAGATCAAAACACCCCATCATCCCCATGTCAAGAGCCTATCACACCTATTCAAGATATCCATGAACCCCACACCTATAAATTGGGATCCTCCACCTTTATCCATTCTGGTTTACTTACAACACCTATCCTCTCATCCAAATTATATCCTCCCCAAAATGGACTCGCATCTTGTTTCACAAACAATACATATCCCATTGGTAAACAAATATGTCAAAGTATGAATTACAAAGGAAAAGGATTAGGCCTTCATGAACAAGGCATCCTAGAACCCATTTCTATTCAAAGAAACCCATATCACCACGGCCTTGGTTATATGCCTAAGTGTCCTAGTTCATCAAACCTTCCATCTATCCTAGGTCCATACCCTATTCCTCAAGTACAACAAAGGAACACATCCTTGATGCCTTTTCAAAATTCTACCCACATTAACTCATCCATAGTACCTCCATATAATTCATCTCAATCCACCCCTCCCATTGCTCTTGGAAGCAATTTGGGTGCCAAATATCAAAAGCTTCTATATCAAAATCCATACCTATCAAAGGATCAACATGTCTCCTTGAAGAGACATGCAAAAATAAAAGAAAATTTGATCCAAAATCAAAAGAAAAATCTAGTAGGCCACAAAGGCCCATCAAAGCAAAAATCTCAAAGACCACAAATGTCCATAATTCAAAATAAAATTTCAAAAGGTCACAAAGGCCCATCAAAGCAAAAAGGAAATTTTCAAAGACCACAAAGGTCCATAAATCAAAAAGAAAGTGTCAAAGGCCACAAAGTCCCACAAAGAAAAAATCAAATTCAAAATTCATGTGGATTCCTAAAAGTCTCATAGAAGAAATAAAATATAAATCGACATCCAAATTTTCTAATCTAAAAGCTTCCTCCAATTTTCCATCTAATAACCTATTACCTTCCAAATCCATTTTTCCTCCATCACTCCACCACCCTTCAAGGTGTGTTCCAATGTTGATCTTTCCATCCTTTCCATCTATCCATCAATAGGCCTTCCAACCTCCTATCCATTATCCAACATTCATCCCCCATCATTCTCCTTTAATCCAAACCTTTGCATAAGTCCTTAGATTCTTCCATCATATCATTAATCTGCCAACATTTAGGAGTCTCATTCCCATTTTCCATGATTTATTAGAGGCATATTTGGTTGTGAAACTTGATGCTTAAGTCCTTCCTCCATCTCCCTATCATCCATATCATATCTTTCATATTCCTCTTACACTCTACACTTAGGGACATGTTTTTTCTATCTTACCATTTATGGTCATTATCCTTTCTATGCTCATTCCTCACATTTCCACCTTTGATATTGAAAAGGTTAAGGATATTCTTGAACATCATATATCTTATCCTATATGCTTTGTCCATACCTTCCATACCATATCTTTCATCTTATCCATATTACATCATTCTTACTAAATACATCCTTTCTTCCTTTCCTTGGTCTTGATGAGGAATAGGGGAAAAATAATTGGACCTTGTGTTTGTATCTTATCTAATTGCTCTTGATCATCACCATTCATTATTTTTATCCTTGCTTTCTTCCATTCCATATCTCCTAGCTTATCAAAATCTATGTCACCATGTCCCTTTGCAACCTTGAATCTTATCATGCAAATCATATTTGAGCCTAGCTACAAAACATTATTCAATCCTCATATCTTTTGTCAATCAATCATCAAAAATCATCAATCTTATCGTACTTAGAGGAAATTAGTGATCCTAAGTACTTATCGTCATCATGACTTATGGAATCAATCATTCCTCTCATCTTAATCAATCAACCATTATCATCTTTTGACAAGAGATATGTTCCTTCTGTGACATGTTTTGCAGTGAATCTTTCATTTTGATCTATCATTTATCCATGGTTTCATTACCCCTATTGTGGGGAATCTTGTTCCTTCAATCAGTCATATCATCTCATTTCATCTTAAATATCCTAAAAAATCAAAAAAGAGACAAAAATACAAAAAAAAAAAAAAAGTGAAAAAGTAAAAAAAAAAAACAAAAAAAACAAAAAATCTGAAAAAGGTGCAATAAAATATCATGTACGTATCTTGGAAAATGTGGTTGTGTCTCACCCTAGCTTGGGGGAAAAATCCTGAACTCACTACGGGCAATAAACATCAAGCTTAACCAAATAGACAAACAACAAGAAGAAAAACGCAACAAAAACAATGATCGAAACACAACCCAACATGAAACATAAATCACCATTAGAAACAAATTGGACATCCATATCACAACAAAAAATCCAAAACCAAGTCAAAAAATCACTCTCAAAAAGTCAAAAATAGAGTTTGTTTCAATCAAACTACGTGGTCTCTACGTGTATAGCGTAAGCAAGGCTCATCTTTGATTAGCCCCTGAGGCCCCTAAGAAAGGTCTTTAGGTTAGGTTTTTTGGTCAAAACTCTCAAAAATCACAAAACATCATAAAATCAAAATGGATGATCTAATCTGGATAAATGGTTGAAATACTTTAAGCAAAGGTTGGATATGTTGTACTTTTATCTTTGTATCATTTCTTTGGAGAAACTTAATGATATATTGAACTAGAGAAGCTAGGAAGGAGAATGATATTTTCTTTATCAGTTGCTTGTGAAATAATCATAATTACTATGTGAATCGTCATAGGAAGTGCTCTACAAATTATCATGGATGACATTCCAATTCACATAGGAAATTGATTGATTCTTCTTTGTTTACACAAGAAATGCTTAGGTCATCTCGGTTTAACTATACCTAGATGCTTGTGTTCACTTGCAATATCAAAAAAAATCATGGAAGTAGTACTCAGGTCATCATGGTCTAAATCATACCATCGATGCTTGTACTCACTTTCAACATTTTTAAATCTCTATGATGATACAAAGCATGATAAAATTACTATTAAGATGCTAATGTTCACATGTAGATTTGCATTGTAAAATTAGATTGCATTCATAATAGTTTTTACATCTGTAGAGTATTTGTTTAAAAGAAGGGTAATCAATTCCAAACAATACCATCTTTTAATCATAATAGATTGAGTATACTTGACATTAACAAAAACATCATCATAATCATGTAGTCGCATCATCATTTTCATTGCATACATTAGAAAGCATTTAATTATCATTTCATCATTCATACATTTGATCAAATAATTTGCATTGATCATATCATATTTCTCATATCATATATCATAAAATTGCATAAGAAAATCTCAAATATAAATATCTATAGTTTCATTTTCATTCGTCCATCAATCATATCACATATCATAGTCCATTCAACATATCATATATCATACATCATTTTTATCCACTTATTACATCATGTTATTACATTTCCATATCACATATCATAAACATATCATTTAACATACACCATTTTCATCCACTTATTACATCATATAAGTACATTTCCATTCACATATATATTCAACATACCAATATCATACATCATTTTTATCCACTTATTGCATCATATATTTACATTTATCACAAGAATAAAAGTGCACACATCTCGTTTACATCGCACATCATATATAATTTAGAACATCATATCCATAATCGTGCATATAGGAACATTATCATATACTTTTGAAATACATATCATCATACATTTATTTCATCCATATAAATAATTGCATCCATACATTCATCATACATCTATACATCATTCATACATCATCATTATGCACATCATAAATAGAACATCACAAATCATAGCATATCATCATGATTATAAAACTGCATCCATAACATCATAATATAAAGATCATCACATGGCATGTAGAACATAGAAAATAAATGCATCCATAATAGAATCATATACAACACATAATAGATCAATAAAATCCATTACATGTCATATAGATTTCAAAATCATAAATGTCAAGGATACAATGATGTCTGAAATGAAAAGAAATATATCATCAAAAATGGTTGTAATTGGACTGTACATCACATCTCAAAATATAACAGAGGGTGCAATCATGAAACTAGATGTTGTTGGCTTCAAACGATGCAGGAATCTCAGGACCAGTCCCTCCACCACCACCAGATCTATCAGGATCTCTCGAGTCTCTCAGAAGAGGTTGTTTCACACCCACACTGACAGTCCTAGTACAAGTCCTATCAGATCCCGGGACTGCCCATAGCTCATTCTCTGCTTTGAAGGGATGGCATCATAGAATTTACCTCTGTAATAATCTACCTCCCGACCAACACAAACAACCTCTCGCATATAATCAGCTACAATGGTATCATCTACCAATCTCTGCAATCTCTCGGCTATAGCTTGAGCCCCCTCTATAGTAAATCTGGTAGCATCCCTCTAGGTTGTCAATGATGCAATCTGAGCCTGAACTACCCCTGCAGTCTGTCTAGTGGCATCCCTCTCAACTATCAAGGCTGAAACTTGTACCTGAGCCACATCCAATTGATCATGTACCTATGCTAGGGCTTGTGTGTGAGCCTAAGCCTGAGCCTACATCTGTGTCTGAGTCAACTAACCTTGTAAAGTCTGAACCTATACCTATAGACTCGTTATCTGGGTTTGTTGTTGCTGAACACGCTACTCTGCCGGGTCTACAATTGCTTGCCTCTTATGAGGAAACATATACTTCTCTAAACCAAGACTTGACCTGCCTGCACCTAACCCACTGGAAACATCTGGTCCACCACCTCCATACCCCTAATCATCATCACTGCTATCATCATCATCACTGTTGTCTCCCTCATCACCACTACCCTCAACATCCTTTGCCTCCTCCTCGCCCCCACTACCTGATAGGGACAGGGTTGGATTGAGAAAATCACAATCTCAATGCTCTGAGTCCTTGTCTTGAGAACTCTTAAGGTGTCACTTCATCCACCATTCAACCTATAGGTCCCCTGCTAGCTTAGGTAACCTTGGTTAATTTCCAACCCTACTATCATCACTAATTTGCTGCTACCAATCAGTTCTTGGTGCTTTTTCACACATGTTCCATCTAGCCCTTAAACCTTATAAAGACTAGTCAACTTCTAATGTCTCCCAACTTGCATTCAGGGGTGTGAATAGGTTTTCAAAGTTTTAAAATAGTCTAGGAATGGCTCCTGCCCAAGCACAAAACTCCATTCTTCTATCGCTTTCCTTAAACCCTAGTTTAGGGTTTGGAAAGGCTACTAGAATTAAGTCTCCTCAAACAAAACAAATGCTTAATACTCCTCCCTGCTCAATGAACACCATAACCACAAAGAAAGAACCCTAGCTCAATTTTGGAGCACTACAAGATTTTAGTGGTTTCAGCCCTTCTATGGCCGTACACAGGGCTAT
The DNA here is from genome assembly GCA_007258455.2 of Sequoia sempervirens. Classification (NCBI taxonomy): domain Eukaryota; kingdom Viridiplantae; phylum Streptophyta; class Pinopsida; order Cupressales; family Cupressaceae; genus Sequoia; species Sequoia sempervirens. Next base: position 21,194 of record VDFB02011257.1, read on the forward strand.
TCTTGATTTTGAGAATTTTAGGGCTTTTTAAGCCTTTTCTTGGATACAAAGAGGACCGTCTTCCTCCTTCAGCCACCAGGTGAATTGGTGATGATTCCTGCCTCTTTTCAGACCTATGTAAGGTCCCCTACAACCTTTACACACCTTGGGTTTCCAATAGTTAGTCACCCTTGCACATTTGGAAACACTTTTGCTGAGTCTTTCCTAACCGGGCATGGTCTGCTTGCCTAGGAATAGACCTTTGGCATGCTATATGAACTCCTGCTAATTCCTAATGCTAACATATATACAAAAAAGGAGCTTAGCCACCTTCCCAAGGTTCCCATACTTCTTGGTATAGTGGGAGTGCGGGCTAAAGCTCCATCCTTATTCCATTTGCCAGTCAAAACAACAAGTAAAGTAAAACTCAAAAATTACAAGAAAGAAAGAAAGCGATATAGCAACTATCTAATGGTGCAAAAAATAACTTCCAGAGGCTCCAATACATGCTAAAAGAATCCACAAAATGTTTCATTTAATTCATTCAATCACCTGCTACAGAAAACAAAAACAGAAAACAGAGTTTTCCACGCCAAAGTTGTTTCTTTTATTTTTCTCTTGAAAACTGCCAACAAAAATACTTCTAACTTCTTCAAAAAGTCGAGAGATCTCTTTTACCAACCATTGGGAATGGTTAGTTTTTCATTCTTAGCCTAGGAACGGCTAAAAGGTTGCTTTTTAAAAACACAGTGTGTTTTGCAATCTTTTACAAAAGCTTAGGAAATGACCACAAAAGATTTCCCAATTTATTCAACTTTTACCTATGAACCAAAAGGTCCTCAAACACAAATCCAAAAGGTGTTAAAGACCTTACACAATAAAATGGAATGGATTTTTAAAACAAGACCTCAAAATATGCTTGCACCTTGGCACCTTGGCAGGGGCTCCTGCACCACTACCCTCCTCATCACTACTGCTCTCAACCTCCTCCACCACCACCTCCTCGTCGCCAATCTCATCTCTCCTCCATCGACGTCGGTGTGTAACAACAACCTCCTCATCAGCAGGTAATGGTGTTGGCTCATCAGGAATGGTAATACGTTGAAATGGATGTAAAACCAGATACTTTGCATAATCAGTTGTAATTGGGGCCTCAAAAAAATCCAAACGGATCTCCCAAATAAGATGTTGTAAAGCCTAGAACTCCTACACTGTCACATCATAAGACAGACCAAGCCCCCAATCTGTAGAGTCTAACTATCAACGAGAATAGTGGGCAACACCCTAGGGAATGCCCTAAATAATGCCATACTGACGAAGCACTCATCTCACCAGAAATATCTCCAAAATCCACCATGTCTGACCAATCAAAGTAAATGACTAACAAAAGAATGGCAATTGAACGTCATCATCATCCCAATGCTCACAATCTAAATATGAACGCCATGTCACAATCTCCATATCATCCAATACTCTATGCCAATGATCCAACTTACCTATCTATGCTGAGTAAGATGACCTGTATATCTATGCACATATGGCCACCTAGCGGGATGTTGCCTCACCATCACTAGCCACATGACAACAATCTGCTCCCATGCCCACACCTGAAGTAAAGTGACTTCGGTGGATAAACTTTGACCTCCAAGGTAGACCGCCAAATGCAAATCATAATACAAATGGGAAAGCATGCACATGCCCCAAGCATATCTCATCCCATGCATGATCATGCTCTCCAATACATAGCCCCAACCAACAGAGAATCCCTTTGACCTGCAATTAGGACAAAGGAATCCTCCAATGAATCTAGCAAGCATTGTCGGAAAAGTGGCATAAGCATCCACCATCTCACCCCACGGAATCCAATATCCAACAATCCTATCATCTTGCAACACTCTCTGAAGGGCATCAGTCCCGCCCTACTCTGATGAATCATAGACAACAATATCCCCAACAATTGGTATCTATAGAATCCACCAAACATCCTTAGGGGTGACTATAATCTCGTCGATAGCTAGGTGGAAGGTATTATTCTCACATGAGGACAATCCACAATGTGTAATAATAGCTGTCTCAGGCTGGGCCAACTGTGGTATCAGATCAAACGTCTAAGGAAATCACTCTCTAATTTGGAGGTTCTTCAAAGCCTCCTATAATCATGAAATGATCAAAGTCAGTATTCCTTGTCAAATCATCACACATCAATTATCCTATCAAACCTAATCAGCTCTTGGTGATATTTTTTATTAAATCTCGTAAGCGAACAATCATTGAACCTCACCTATCATGAGGTCAATCATCAAACATCATTGAGTCTCACTTATCATGAGGTCAATACATCAAATCAACCTCGCCTAGATCATGAGGTTCATCAATAAAACTATAATTATTCCTCACCTATCATGAGGATAATTATCATCAATTAATCATCAGACCTCGCCTATCATGAGGTTGAAAATCATCTACTTGATCAAGATCATCAATCATATCAAACCAACGACTGACACGATAAAAAATTGATCAAAATCAAGGTTAAATTTGACAAACTTTATCAATCTGATTTGGAAGCACCAAAACAGAGTTTCAAAGCGCTATTAAAATGCTTAAAAGTGCTAAAACAGGTGCTCAAAGTACTAAATCATCAAAAGCACTATTTCATCAGTCAAAAGCGCTAATACAAGCAGTCAACGTGCCATTTTACTAAAAGCGCTAAAATAGAAATCAGAAGCACTAATCTACGAGGTAAAAGCTAAAACTAGTGAAAGTGCTAATACAAAAAGTCAAAGCACTACAAAATCTATTTGAAGTGCTAAAATATTGAAAGCACTAATTTACTCTACCTAAGCGCTAAAAAATTCAACCTAAGTGCTAAAATATTAAAAGCGCTTAAATAGATGGCCAAAGTGCTACATCGGCATGCTAAAGCACTACAAGAAGCGAAAATTTCAAAATCCAAAAAAACACAAAAAAATGAGAAAAGCATGTAAAACGAGGAGGTTCTCAGGTACATACTAGAGGTCCATAAATGGCCAAGCAGTTGTGTCATCGCACACGCTCGAACTAGTGAGTATGTTAAGGAATCAACATCCTACTCCAAATTGCTCAAATAATCTCTCTCACAAATTTTCAAAACTCAATTGCACAAATGAGTTTAAAATCACTCCTTTGACCTTTTATAGGTTATTTTTGGTGGGATTTTTTTGGGGTAAATTAAAAAAAAATTCAAGGGAGATTAATTCAAATTCATCCAGGGACAATTTTCTACATTCTTAATTGGGAGATAAATTATTTCACGACTAAATCTTCATCAAATCATCATATAATCATAAAAAATTTGCAAAATCCGAAAAATTCAAAAAAATCAAAAATTCATTAATTTATCTCCCAAGGGGGAATATATTCATCATCACCTGAAAATCCATGTCAGGGGCATATTGAAAAAAAAATTCGCCAGTACTAGTAGCAGCAACAAAATTTTCTTTGAAGCAATGTGTAAACACATCACTTCAAAGAGAGGCAAAATGTATACACCTAAAAATGGTCTAGATAATCTAATTAATTAAATATGATTTATTTGATTAATTGCCCTTAAATTCATCTACTATTAAATAAATAGAAATATTTATGTATAGTTCATTCTTCTAAATGCTTCAATTTTAAATTATTCTATCTTAATTAAATAAGCAACTTCAATAGTTTGTATTATTTAATTATCTAAATCATGTTTCCTCTTAATTAAATAAAATATTATAAAGTTTTATTTAATTATCATATCCCTTTTTATTAAATAAACAAATGTCAAATATTTGTTTCATTTAATTAAATATCTTATTTTTTGTTAAAACTTGAATAAATCAAATTTATTCAAATAAAGGAAAATTTTCCTCTATTCAATCACCTACCAAATTAGATATAAAACATCTAATTTAATTCAACTGGCATTCATGGGAAAGTTGTGGATACAAAATTGTAGGTAATCCTCTTCAATCTCCCTCTAATTCTTCCTATCATCTGGCCTAATGTTTTCATGGGGAGAAACCATTCCCATGATCAGCTCAATATTCTTCATCTCTCACCATTCAATCCTCTAGATCAAATCCAAGCCTTTGTTGTGTTGCCCTGTCACAAATTGTTGTTGTGAATCTATATATATAGCCTTTTGAAATAGGGAAAAGGACCCCAAATCCCCATCTTTGTGCAAACTTACTCTGCAGGAATAGGAATCAAGCAATCAAGCATCTTAGCAATAGCAATCATAGTATCATTAGAATCATAATCATAGCTGCATCATAGTTTTATTGTAGCTTCTTTCGTCATACTTTCATGTCAATTTAGATTATACCAATTTCCTTATATCATCTAGCAATCATCATATAGGATTACATCATTGCATTTAGTAGCATCTAATTCTCTAGATTGGCATTTTAAAAGCCACAATGCTTACCAAATTTGAGAGCCTCATGACTTGATAAATCTTTAGAGATAGAGAACAATATGTCTCGTTCAATAGATTCTTTCTTTAAATTAGTTTAATTGATTTTAAATCTTTGTTATAATGTCTTATTAAGAAGTGTTCTTAGTTTACTTATTCCACACTTACACCCCTTACTATAGCTTAAGAGTTTTGATCTGGAGCTATATGAGTCTCAATTTCTTTTATCTAATTTCCTTTATGCATGTCGAATTTCACCCCTCTTGCATGTCGATTTATGACATTGGCAGATATTTCATTTATATATAAGTCTGTGGTTGGCGCCACCATTCCTTGGTTAAGTTGACTTGTAGTTATCTCTGTAGTTCGATGGTCTTGTTAAAATCTAATACTCTGATATAAATATCAATATAGGGCCTTTAAATCTGGTCTTTTTATGTCAGCCAATCGCATCATACTGTAGGATTTTGTTGATTACTTTGAGTCATAAGTCTGACTTATACTTTATTCATCACGTAGAACAAAAAATAATACTCTGATAAGTTCGAACATTATACAATTTTGTGACCATCAATTACTCTACAAATTTGTCGATTACCTTAGAAATCTTTGACTTTGTTTTAATGAGTGGTCTTAAATAACAATTTCTACCGGTTGTTATAATCATAGACTCTAATTTAAACACACACACACACACATATATAAGTATGCATAGATGTAATAGGTGATTGGAATAATATAAATGTAAGTAAATATATATGTATGAATGTTTCGCAAGTTCATACTGGGCAGATCTTTAATTATATGTAATTGGGAAATTGAAATAAACAAATGGATTTAATTTTCTTTATTCTCTGTAGGTGAAATTGTATTAAGTTAGTTTATTTTAGGAAATGTATTATTGTATTTTAGTGAAATGGAAATTGGATTTAGGAAATCCTAATGGTAGATTTATTTCCTGCCTGAATTGCCTGTTAAATTATGATTTCTTTTGTTCACACTATTGGGGAAATCAGTTAGTTGTGTATGTAAGTCTTCCAAATGATGTTATTTTATGAGAGGGTTGTTGTGATTTGTGGTTCAACACTTTGATTTCCCTTGGGTAGTGCACTTGGTTGTAATTCAGTTTAAACACCTAGTTACTACGGATGGGATGTGTTGCCTCTTCCATTATGGTTGATACTTATTATCGATTTTTGTGCATTTTGTCTACCCTTGGTTTTTGGATTAGATCCTTGTGTTTTTAGTAGGGGAGTGGCTCTCAATGGGGGATGGTGCACAAACTGGTGCCAAGGTAACTCATGTGAGAGTCAGTTAATTGAGTGGAAATTAAATAATTGTATTAGGGGAAAGGGTAGCTTAAATCATAAAACTTGTTAATTACACCTCGCTCATGGGCTCAAGGGCTTGTTTAGACTTGGGATGAGATGAGAAGGCCTAGAATGGAAAGATCAGTATCTCGTCCCTTTGAAATATACTTGATTCTACATCGATTTGCATGTGGGGTTGGGGGTCGTGAGAGGCTACCAGGGTAACCCAAGATGGGGGTCGAGGCCTAGGAAGATCTACCAGGGTAACCCATGCAATTTTTTGATGACACTCCTCCTATGAAAACAATATGTATTATACAGTTGATATACTTCATTGTTTTACTCTTGAAGCAATGTAACCTTTATGTATGTATTTTTCTTGTATGGTATAGTATTGTGTGTCACCTTGTTTAAAGGTTGTTGGTTTTTCCTAGGAATCCCTTTTACTATCTCCTAGCACAGGGGGTGGGCCTTCGGGTACCACTTGGTTGGGTGGAACGTGCACCTTGCACCGTTGGGTTTCCACTTTATGTTCATGATGGTGGGATCTTCCAGATTGGAGAGCTTGCATGTTCCAGTTACTTGTACCATCTCTTGTATACTGTTGGTTCAGTTGGATACTTATGTTTATGTACTACTCCTCATTTGTATTCGGGGAGGATTCTTGTATCATTGTTATTGTAACATTATTGTATGATCTTTATTTTGGAAATGAGTCTTGTAACTGCTTTATGGAATGAATTCAATTTATGGATGATTCATTAATGTACTTTGTATCTTATGTGATGAGTTTAATGCTTTTGGATCTATGTTCTTTATATCATGAGTTTAATTTTATATGCTATGGATTAGTATACTTTTGTATATTATGGGATTTGAATGTAAGCGTTGTCGTGTACCTTAGAGGATGTATGTGTTAAGTGTAGTTCACTTTACTTGTTATTAATTACACTTTCAAAAAAAAAAAATTATTCACTTATGATGTGTTTGTGTCATCCTCTAGGGTTGCATGGTAGGGCGTTACACATGGTATCAGAGCCCAAGTTTAAACACTGGGTGCTCTAGGATAATGTTGAACCCATTAAGCTGTTAGTTGCGTAGGATTTAAGTTTGCGTACCTTGTCTCATACCTTGGTGTGTTTGTGTAGGATCATGCCACCTCAACATGACATTGATTTCAAGATTTATCTTATACCCTGTTCCAAGCCTATTTCATGAGCTTCGTACCTTATGACAACGCAAGAGCTTAAGGAGCTCCACTTGTAGTTGGAGGAGTTACTAGTGAAGGGTTTCATCCACCTAGTGTTTCACCTTGGGGAGCACCAATAATTTTTGTGAAGAAGAAGGATGGTTCTCTCTGTCTATGCATAGACTACCGTCAGCTGAATAAAGTTACAATTAGGAACCGATATCCCTTACCTAGGATTGATGATTTGTTTGATCAGATCAAGGGTGCTACGATCTTTTCAAAAATTGATCTTAAGTCAGGGTATCATCAACTACATATTTTTTATTCCAAAATTTATAAGACGACGTTTTGCACATGTTACGGTCATTACAAGTTTATAGTGGTAACGTTCGGGTTGACGAATGTACCATCCGTTTTCATGAGCTTGATGAATGGAGTCTTTCGCACTTATCTGGATAGACTTGTATTAGTATTCCCTGATGATATATTAATCTATTCTAGGATAGTAGAGGAGCATGAGGAGCATCTGAAGTAGGTTTTGTAGTGTTTGAGAAATAATCAGTTGTATGCTAACCTGTCCAAATGCAAGTTCTTTAAGATTGAGGTTAAGTACCTTGGGCATGTGATATCAGGAGAGGGTATTGCAGTAGATCTTCTGAAGATCCAAGTGATCATTGATTGGAATGCACCCACTAATGTGGTGGAGATACGTAGTTTCATGGGATTAGCAGGTTACTACAGATGCTTTGTTCAAGGTTTCTCTAGGATAGGACACCCTATCACTTCTCTTCAGAGAAAAGGGAAGAGATTCGTCTAGTTAGAGCAATGTGAGGCAACATTTTAGACTCTGAAGGAGACGTTGACCAGTGCACCGATTCTTGCAATACCTAATCCTACTAGAGATTTTGTTGTCTGTACGGATGCATCTTTAGAAGGATTAGGAGTAGTTTTGATGCAGAATGGTCGTGTTATTGCGTATGAGTCATGCAAACTCAAGGATCATGAGTTGAATTACCCCACACACGATCTTGAGTTGGAAGTGGTAGTACACACTTTGACAAGATGGAGGCATTACCTATTCGGGAAAAGGTTTGAGTTTCATAGTGACCATCAGAGCTTACAATACATTTTCACGTAGCCTAATCTAAATGGTAGGAAGAGGTGATGGATGAAATTCCTTTGTGAGTATGAATTTGAGGTGAAAGTTTGTCAAAGGGAAGGAGAACGTAGTTGTCGATGCTCTCAGCAGATGAAGACACAAGTTGTCAGAGTTAACTCTTGGTGTGGATTTGAGGAGTCAGATTCTTTCTACACTTCCTATAGATAGTTGGTATTAGGAGGTGAGATCAAAGATAGAGATAGGTAGGACTCTTAAGGGTAGATTCTCAAGTTATTCTCTAGAGTCAGATGGTTTGTTGAGACACATCGGGCACCCTATTCAGCTCATCCAGGAGTGAAGAATATGCATGTCAATTTGTGACAGCTATACTTCTGGGTAGGTATGAAGTGAGATATCGTTGACTTTGTGTTGAGGTGTTTGGAGTGTCAATGAGTGAAGGCTAAACACCAACATCCGACAGGACATCTGCAGCCACATTTGGTGCCAGAATGGAAATGGGATATAATCTCATTGGACTTCATTTTTGGGTTACCCAATTCTTTGTGATGACACGATGTCATTATGGTGATGGTGGATAGGTTGACGAAGGTAGCACACTTCTCGCCTATTCGTTCATCCTATAATGCTTCATCCATTGCTAGAGTGTTCATGGGAGATATAGTTAGGTTGCACGGTATTCCTCATCAGATCATTTTTGATAGGGATCTTGTGTTTACCTCAGCTCTGTGGACGTCAGTGCAACATGCCATGGGGATGTAGTTGAACTTTAGTTTAGCGTATCACCCTGAGATAGATGGACAGACCGAGAGGGTCAACCAAATCCTCAAGGATATGTTATGCATGAATGTGATGGACTAGCAGACACAATGGGAGGACTATCTCCATTTAGTAGAGTTTGCTTATAATAACAGTTATCATAGTTCGATTAGTATGCCTCCTTTCTAGGCATTGTATGGATGACCATGTCAAACTCCTTTGAGTTGGGATCGGGTAGAGGATAGAGTACTATTGGGTCCTGAGGTACTTTAGGATATGGAGCAGTAGGTGATCTATATTAGGAAACATTTGGTTGTTGCACAGGATAGGCAGAAAAAGTATGCAGATGTGCATCAGGTGGATCACCAATTTACAATAGGTGACCGAGTCTTTTTGTGAGTGCGTCCATGAAAGAGTCCAATCTGATATGGAAAGGGCTCTAAGCTCACACCTCGCTTTGTCGGGCCATTCGAGATTATTGAGAAGATTGGGCCAGTAGCGTACCGTCTTTCTTTTCCACCCAATCTCTCGCGCATACATGAAGTATTTCATGTTTCAATACTCGTACCTTATCACCATGATATATCTCACATCTTTGATTGGAATGTCTTATAGGTAGAGGATGGGCAGCTGGCTTTGGAGCCTGTGGTTGTCATGCAACACAAGAGACTCACCCTTAGGGGTCAATATATTGAGCAAGTTAGGGTCCAGTGGGTCCTAGAGATGACACTTGATCGGCTACCTAGGAGGATGTGACTAGGATGAGGGAGCTCTATCCCTATTTGTTCACAGGCTTCCAAGAGTAACCCTAACCCTAGGGGGGGAAGATGTAGCACCCCTCCAATTTGCTTATATTTTTAAATAGTGATTTTACTTTGATAGACCATGATACTATGTTGTTGTTATTTGATCACTGACATTGGAGCGATGATGGTTTTTATTTTGTGATGTGATGGTACACTTTATGGATGATTATTGATTATGACATGCTTTCTAGTTAGCATAGTTGATTATTTGAGTTGATATTGATATATGCTCATTTGTAGTTAATTTATGTTTTAGTTTCATCAGTTTTGATGTGACATTGTATTGGTGAAGGGAACGGGATTGCATCACTCACTTGCAAGTGCCCTATGATTCCACAATTTTCTCTTCACAAGTGCCCTGTGTTCTATATACATGTACAACATATGTTTTGATTGTAGGATTGTAATTACAGGACATCGACTCCACCTGGATTCACAGGTTTGAGTGTGTCTATTGCCCAACGGTATAGTTGATTGGGAGATAGTAACGGGGTTTCCTTGTCAAGCCACAACCCTAGTCACAGTGTGTCATCAATCTTTGTTTGGTTTTGCTGAGTTGTCATGTTGTCCACATTTTCCTTGTCATTTATTTATTTTTCAAGGTATGTTATGTGGGAAATTAATGTTAATTAATGCTTATAATGGTTTTTAGTGATTATTTAATTAATTTTGATTAATGTTGTTAGAAGTTTTATATTTGATTAATTAAATTTAATTTATTTTGTAAAGTGATTTAATCTTTGTGATTAAATTTATTTTATAAGTGATTAAATTAATTAGATTAAATTTAGTTAGAAATTAATATGTGAATTATGAATTATTAAGTGCATAAATATCTTGTAATTATCTTAGAGGAAATATATGTGATTTGGTTGAAAAGATATTTTATGTGACATGTGTTAGAAAAAATTATACACTGTTGATGGGAATTAATTCTCAGAGAGATTAATTGCATTAACTATAAGAGGAAAGAGGCTACTTCACGGCAGTGAGAAAAGATATTTTGGGAGGTTGTTGAAAATTGGGGAAGAGGTTCTCGGGAAATTTTGGCTCTGATTTTGTTTTCATCTTTCTAGAAAAGTGGATAATTTTGGAAGAAGCTTTGGTAAATTGGAATCTGAAGGCGAAGCTCTACTTCAAACTTCAATTCTTCAAGCATCTGAAATAGGTCCTTTATTGTTTTTATTGTAATACAAATTGGAAAAGGATATTAGAATTAGTTATTGTCTTGTAAAAGATTGCATGTACAATGAAGAATGTTTTATCTATTTTAAAGCTTTAAAATGTTGTGAAATTGGAAAGATTGACATGAAAGCTTTGGAGGCTTCAAATTAAATTCTAGTATTCTTTTGAAAAGATGAATTGATTTAAGACAATAGAAATTCCCAGAAGGATTATATAGAAAATTTGGAAAATCTCTATAGGAATTGATTTCAATCTTCCTGTTAAAATTTGTAGAAAACCTTTGATCAAGTATTGGAAAAGATCTTCCTGTAGAAGATTATTGTTTTGTTTTGTTTTCTCCATTGTCAACCTGTCATAGCTAAAAGCAACGCTACATACACGCCAATCCTATGGGTTAGGCAAGACATTATTTATGACTTCTTTCTTTGAGGATTTCTCACTCTGATATTCCCTATACAAATTTAGGAACCTTATGTCTCCACATATGTAATTTTTCCTTGTCAAACTCTTTCATTACTACATATCGGCTACAGAAATTAATTATTTGTACTGCGTGGTATTTGTGTTATCTCCATAATATTGGTTATGTTCCAGTGAGCATTTTATCTCTTCATGATAGTCAACTACTCACATATTAGTCACCTATGGTTTGGTTAACCTTTATTCCCCTTACTCACTATAGCTTAAGAGTTTCGATCTGGAGCTATATGAGTCTCAATTTCTTTTATCTAATTTCCTTTATGCATGTCGAATTTCACCCCTGTTACATGTCGATTTATGACATTGGTAGATATTTTGTTTAGATATAAGTCTGTGGTTGGCGCCACCATTCCTTGGTTAAACTAACTTGTAGTTATCTTTGTAGTTCGATGGTCTTGTTCAAATCTAACACTTTGATATAAATATCAATATACGACCTTTAAATATGGTATTTTTACCTTAGCCAATCACGCCATACTATAGGAGTTTGTTGATTACTTTGAGTCATAGTCTAACTTAGACTTTATTCATCACGTAGAAGAAAAAAGAATAATGTTATAAGTTCGAACATTATACAATTTTGTGACCATCGATTACTCTTGAAATCTATCAATTACCTTAGAAATATTTGACTTTGTTTTAATGAGTGCTCTTATATAACGGTTTCTACCGGTTGTTATAAACATAGACTCTAATTTAAGATATATATATATAAGTATGTGTAGATGTAATAGGTGATTGGAATAATATAAATGTAAGTAAATATATATGTATGAATGTTTAGCAAGTTCGTATTGGGTAGATCTTTAATTATATGTAATTGGGAAACTGAAATAAACAAATGGATTTAATTTTCTTTATTCTCTGTAGGTGAAATTGTATTAAGTTAGTTTATTTTGGGAAATGTATTATTGTATTTTAATGAAACGTAAATTGGATTTAGGAAATCCTAATGGTAGATTTATTTCCTACCTGAATTGCCTATTAAATTATGATTTCTTCTATTCACACTGTTGGGGAAATTGGTTAGTTGTGTATGTAAGTCTTCCAGATGATGTTATTTTATGAGGGGGTTGTTGTCATTTGTGGTTCAACCCTTTGATTTCCCTTGGGTAGTGCACTTGGTTGTAATTTAGTTTAAACACCCAGTTACGATGAACAGGATGTGTTTCCCCTTGCATTATGGTTGATATTTATTATCGGCTTTTGTGCACTTTGTCTACCCTTGGTTTTTGGATTAGATCCTTGTGTTGTTAGTAGGGGAGTGGCTCTCAATGGGGGTCAGTGCACAAAATGGTGCCAAGGTAACTCATGTGAGAGTTAGTTAATTCAGTGGAAATTAAATAATTGTATTCGGGGAAACAGAAACTTAAATTATATAACTTGTTAATTGTACCTCACTCATGGGCTCAAGGGCTTTTTTAGACTTGGGATGAGATGAGAAAGCCTAGAATGGAAAGTTCAGTATCTTTTCCCTTTGAAAGATATTTGATTCTGCATCGGTTTGCATGTGGAGCTGAGGGTCGTGAGAGGCTACCAAGGTAATGCAAGATGTGGGTCACGGCCTAGGAAGATCTGCCAAGGTAACCGATGCAGCTTTGTGATGACACTCCTCCTATGACAATAGTATGTATTGTGCAGTTGATATGCTTGATTATTTTACTCTGGAAGCAATGTAACCTTTATGTATGTATTGTTCTTGTATGGTATAGTATTGTGTGTTTCCTGTGTCTAGAGGTTGTTGGTTTTTCGTAGGAATCCCTTTTACTATCTCCTAGCACGGGGGGTGGGCCTTCGGGTACCACTTGGTTGGGTGGAACATGTGCCTTGCACCATTGGGTTTCCACTTTATGTCTGTGGTGGCAAGATCTTCCATATTGGAGAGCTCGCATGTTCTAGTTACTTGTACCATCTCTTGTATACTGTTAGTTTAGTTGGATACTTATGTTTATATGTACTACTCCTCATTTGTATTCAAGGAGGATTATTGTATCATTGTTATTGTAACATTATTATATGATCTTCCTCATTTTGGAAATGAGTCTTGTAACTGCTTTATGGAATGAATGCAATCTATGAATGATTCATTAATGTACTTTGTATCTTATGTGATGAGTTTAATGTGTTTGGATCTATGTTCTTTATATCATGAGTTTAATTTTATATGCTATGGATTAGTATACTTTTGTATATTATGGGATTCGAATGTAAGCGTTGTTGTGTAACTTAGAGGATGTATGTGTTAAGTGTAGTTCACTTTACTTGTTATTAATTACACTTTCAAACAAAAAAAAATTGTTCGCTTCCTTTTTGTTTGCGTCATCCTCTAGGGTTGTGTGGCAGGGCATTACACCATGAGTGTGATATTTCTTAGCGTACAACTTTCCTCTTAGTGGTGATGTGATGCACTGCATTCCCTAAGTTGTGAAACTTTTACTCCTGAATTGTCCTCTCTTGGATACATTAGGTATGATGATCCCTAAGAAGAAGACCTTACACGAACGAAGCAAGATCCCCTTGAACAAATATATATATATATATGTATATATATATATATATATATATATATATATATATACATACATATATATATATATATATACTCTTTACTATACACATATATATATATATATACATATGTACTATGTATATATATATATATATATATGTATATGTATATGTATATGTATATATATGTATATATATATATGTATATATATATATGTATATATATACGTATATATATATATATGTATATATATATGTATATATATATATACACACACACACACACACATATATATATACATATAATTTTCATAAGTGTTTGGCATAACACAACTTGCTAACCTTGTGAAGCTTGAACCCTAAATAAAGGCCACCAAGCATAACACAACTTGCTTTCTTGTGGAGCCTTCCCCTTATTCATAGGTGTTTGGCATAACATAACTTGTTAATCCCTATGAAGCTTGAAACCCTAAATTCAAGGCCACCTAGCATAACACACCTTGCTTGCCTATGGAGTCTTTCCTAGCATTGTGGTGTCTTATTGAAGTTGTCAGGATGATAGCTTTGATCTGGTATGGGAGCCTAATATGATTCTCTCATTTTCCACCCTTTTTTGGAAGACTCACATAGTGGACAACCTAAAGGTCCACTACCTTAGAGTGAGCACAAACTGATAGGTTAGATGTTTTCCACATCACATTGGATATTATAGGCTTGATTCTTCTTGGTCTTTGATGTTGTATGATTGTGTATCTTTATCGTTGCTACATACATAAGTGTGTCTTGAATGTCTACTTTAGTGTGAATTTGACATGGGGTCATACTCTCACTAAAGTGGGGGAAAAATGTAATGTAAAAAAAAATCCCTTTTTCACACTCAATTTGGGAATAATTAATACTAAAATGAGCTTAATTATGCCTTGATTTAGTGTTGTAATATGTTTTTCATATTCACATTAGGTTTAGGGCCCTTTTAAATTAAAAGACTTAACTGTACCTTATTTAGGGTGTTGCAAAGTGTATCTTTACACTTTCACACTAATCTAGGGCTTTATTAATTAATTGAGGTTAATTTTCCTTAATTGATCCCTTTAATTCAAATCCAAGACTAATTAAATGCAAATTTTGAGAGATAAATCCTGACATTTATAAATACCATTGCACAACACTTAACTTTGGAAGATGTGTGTCCTAGGTAAGTGACCTAGGACCCATTCGCCATAGGGTGAATGGGTCCTCACTTAGATCTAGGACCTCAATTTAGCATAATGTTTAACACTAAGCAATGTGTGTCCTAGATAAGTGGTGTAGGAACCATTCTCCCTATGGTGAATGGGTCCTCACTTAGACCTAGGACCCCCCTTCAAAATATGTTTTCGGTGGTATTTTAATGATTTCAAATCCACAATTCAATGTTAGCCTATGATATTTGAATTTCGAGAATTAATATTAAGATACATATAAATATAAGGTTATTTCACTTTGTTTCATCCTAATAATTTCAAGCAATCAAGCAATTTTTACAAGAGCATTATAGAAGCATTCAAGAGAAATTTCAAGGCATTTCAAGGGAAGATTTATTGAAGATTATTGCAAAAATCAAGATTCCTATCATCATGTCAAAGATTTGTTGCATCATGCATGTTGTTTGAGCTAATATGGTGATGTATTCTTCAAGATATATGCAAGCATATCAAAGGACATTATCTCTAATCAAGTTTCATGATCAAGATCTACATTCATTGATGCCACTTTATGCAAGATTACAGATTTGTACTCCAAGGTTTCAATTAAGGATTGGTGAGTTGTGACATTGCATTTGTTCATTCATCATTCCTTTCATGCTTTTATTCATTTTGAGGTTTAATTACCAAAACGAGGTTTGACCAAGGAAAACCCCTATTCCCTAACAACACAACATTTTTCTCTCTTTATATGTGATTGCAAGTTTTAGGTTGAAGATCTATTGGAGAGCAAAATTGAAGAAAGTTGCAAATTTGTCAAAGTTGCAAGAAAAGTTGTCAAATCACGAAAATTGAGCTTGAATTTTTATTTCCAACTTTCTGATAGTGAATGGCTAGAATCTGGGAGTGAAAACTAAGAAGAACATAACCTAGAAACTAATTTTCAAGAGCCCTAGACAAGACCCATTCGCCATAGGGCGAATGAGTCCTCAATTATGTCTAAAAAAGAACTTTTGGTGAAAGGTACACAACATTTGACCCTTTTCAAATCAGTCTTTTGACTGTTAGTTGGGTTAGATTTGATTTTTGTTACTCATTTGCATATTATAGCAACATATTGAATGAAATATAGAAGAATTAGGTTCATCATTTTGTTTCATTTTGGTGAACATAATTTTTCTATATTTCATTAAGTTTGATGATTTTATATTTTTTGTAACTTCTCCAAGAGCCAACTATTTGAAAAATATCCTTCACTTGTATGCACTCCATCTCATTTAGAGTAGTTGTATTAACTAATTTGATTGTATAAATTATATTTTAAGCCTATCAAAATTTAAAGGCATCGTGGAAAAAAATGGTGTTCAAGTCCCCTACCTCTAACCATGTTTCTCTCAATTTAGAAATTTCACATGTTCTTCCATCATCTCTTTCTCCCTTAGGTAATAAACCCAAAACATACCTTAGCCTATAATTTATTGACTTAAGGTCTCAATTGTTACCTCAATCTACTCCTTTTCTTGAAAAATGTTTTCAAATGATGTCTAATTTTAGTCCTTTAATCATGACTCAATAATACTTAGGTTTTTGGACAAGAAGAATATTTTTTAACCTTTTCATGTCTCAACTATACACCACCATTCCTATATGAGATCCAAAAGACACACTTCAAAACCACATCTTTTCAAACTTGGAAGGTCAATGTAATGGTGGATGATCTTCATTAATGGAGAGAACCATGTAATGATCAAACCCCAAAATATGGTAGATGAAAAATTCTAAATGACGTGCATATGATAGCTAATTAGTAGATTGTATAAATATGTTCAATCCTTCTAATATGTTCATAAAACCTAATCTCCTATTTTCCAAGGGAAGTCCCTATTCTTGAGAGTAATGTACAAAAAATTCACTTCTCTCACCAAATTTTGGAGCTATGTCTTAATGTGGAATATAAAAAATAGGTCTACAAGAAGTTGGGTCCACAAAGAGGGGAAGTTTTGTGAAAAGAAAAATACCAACATGAATGAGTACTCGCTTTTAAAAAAAATAGGTACCCTTTTAGGAATGAGGATTTGAGCCTTAGTTCAGAAAGCATACCCATTATTCTTTGAGATCCCTTCTGACTTTGATTAAAATTGTATTCTCCACCTTTTAATGCCAAAAGTGTTGTCGGTTTACAAAAAGTTTAGTTTTTCAAAATTTATGAAGGCTGGAACAAAATAATTTTACAAAGAACCTAGGGACATCATCTCAAATCTACACGCCAAATTTCATACAATTTGAAGAAGTTTGAACTTTTTTGCCTCTTGGTGCTCAATTCCGTACTCCCTGCACATGAAGTTACAAATAAAATTGCTTCTCCAAATTGATTATGCAGCTTCACAAGAAAATAAAATAATTAAAATTAATTCCCATATCCATGCCAAAAGGGTGGAGAGCCAAGAAGTGGAGGAGAAATTTAAAAAAATAAATAATGGAAGCTAAATAAAATGTGAATAGGCAGATTTATGAAGGGACGCGGCCAAGGAATGGAGAGCAGATTTTAAAAGAATTTAAAATGAAATTGGAAAGCGATTAAAATCCCATAGATTATGTGTGTATAGGGAGAATTTAAAAATAAATCAATGCAAGCGAAAGAGGAATTAAAAGGCCACATCATACTATGAGATGGATTTAAAAACTGAAATACAAGAAAATCAGTAGAGGGAAGTCAAGGTAAGGAAGGAGGAAGGTGTGGGGAATTGCTACATAAGTTTGGAGGGGTTGTGCCATTAATTATGGCTGTAGGAAATAAATAAATTTGCAGAAATATGGCTGTAGGAAATAAATAAATTTGCAGAAATAAATTCCTGAGAAGTTATAAAGGAGAGAGCATAGATCAGAAGTTGTGAAGGAGAGGGTGTAGTTAGAAGGAGAGTTGCCTTAAAATGAGAAGAAATTATGAGAATTCAGTTATGTATGTAATTAAATTTGAATCATAAAATTTAATTGGATTTGACAAATGAAATTCTTTGTATTTGTGGGAATTGTTTTGATTTAGATATTGGATCTGAATAGAGGAGTATTTATTGTTACAATTATTTTTTGAGGCAGAGAACTGCTGTGAGTTTTGTTTTGCATTTTGTATTTTGTGAATGGCTTTGTGATAGAGGGGAGTACCCTCTTGCTTCAATATATCTATATATCTATATCTATATATATACATATGCATATACATATATGCATACATATACAAATATGTATACGTATATACATATACATATATACACATATACATACACATACACATACAATACACATACACTTACACATGCATTTGTATGTATTTAATGTTAATTTTGTTAGGTACATATATACATACATATACATATGCATATATTTAATGTGAAACTCATCAAATATCATATCAAATGGTATGCTCACACATTCATTGTGCTAGAATATATGCTTATGAAAAGCAATGGGGTGACCAAAAATTAAAAATATTAAGTATTTTATTAATGGGTAGTTAGTAGGTGATGCCAAACCCAAAAAGATAAGTCATGTCTCAAACATGTGTTAGTGTTTATTACTCCCGTGGACTTCCAATAAACTATTATACTTGTTCTTCATGTTAATATTTATTACTTTTAAATATATATTTATTATAATTGAATATCTTCTAAATATATTTTCTATATACTATACTAATTCTATATATTAATATTTTATTTTTCTTTAATCAATATCTTAATTCCTTTAGTATTTATAGTTTTCATTTTTTATTATACTTTACCATTATTCAATACAAAAAAATTAACATTAAATATTTTTATTATGGATAGTTAAAAGGAGATGTCATCCTTAACAAGATAGTCCATGACTCAAACATATGCTAGTATTATTTATGACTCCCAAGAACTTACCACTAAATATTATATTTATTTTTGTCATATTACTATTTATTAATTTTTAAAAGAATATTTATTATGATTAAATATCTTATAAAATTTAGTACTTACATGGTATAGTAATTGTATATATTAATAGTTGTTTTTATTTAAGTCAATACTTTGATTCCTTGTAATCTTTGTAATTATTTATTTATTTTATTATAGCTTAACATTATTTAATATAAAAAAATTAAAATATTAAATATTTTTGTTATAGATAGTTAGGAGGTGATGTCATCTTTTAGAAGATAAGTCATGACTCAAACATGTTCTACAGTTTATAAATCCCAATAACTTACCACTAATCATTGTATTTGTTCTTATTACTATTTTTAAAAAAATATTTATTATAATAAAATATAAATTAATAAAATTTATTGATTCTGAATCCCACCAGATGTGCCTTCTGATGTTGTTGGTATGGGTTGTGTTGTGGGACAAGGACATGGATCCAGTCAGGATATTCATTTATCATAGGGCATGCAGGATCAACTAGAAACTCTAAATGATCATATGCAAGATGATGATGATATTGTTTTGGTAGATTTGGCAAAGGAGGGGTTGGTTTCTGGAAAGAGCAAGGGGTCTTCTCTAGCCTTGGGGATGCAACAACACATTCCTATGAAGGGACAGCCTAAACACTCTTCTAAAATTGGTCGCGAGAAGGATCTTGTGAAGATTAAGCATACTGGAGATTTGTTGGTGGAATATGGGTCTGTTAAACCCATTGATGCTCACTTTTCACCATCTCCTCCATGATTGTTCTCTCATGGAATGTAAGGGGGTTGAGTAGCACCCCCTGTCAAAAGGATATTCATGATCTAGTTGTTTCCCATTCCCCAGAAATTTTTTGTGTTCAAGAGACTAAAATTTTAGTTGATGTTATGCTTCAGTGTGCTTCTCGTATCTGGTATTTTGGTCAATGTTAGTGCATTGGTTCTTAGGGGAGTTCTGGGGGTTTGAATTTTTTTTGGGATCCTAGAAATATTGCTCTCCTTTGGTGGATTTCTAGTCAGTCTACTATTTCAATGGCTACCTCTTCTTTGGAAATTGGCGAGACCATTCTAGTTACTAATGTTTATGCCCTGATTGATATTCGAGGTAAAATCCGGCTTTGGGCTCATACAAGGTATGTTAGATCATGTGCTCCATATCTTCCTTGGATCTTAGATGGTGAATTTAATTCTATGTTGAGCTTGGAGGAGAAGAGAGGTGGGTTGCCTCAGTTTGGGCCTACTTCTGTTCTTTTCCAGGAGAATGTGGATTTTCTTGCTTTAAGTGATGTTAAGCCTTCTAATGGGATTATCACTTGGAATAATCAACTGAGTGGAGAGGAAGCAATCTCGAAAAGGTTGGATAGATTTCTTGTTTCTTGTTTTTGGGTGGGAGGTAGATTGGTTACTAGTTCTGAGATTATTGATTGGAGGGGTTCTGATCATTGGTCGCTTAAACTTCCAGTTTCTCATTTTACTGTTCCTAAGAATCCTCCTTTTAAGTTTCAACTTATGTGGCTTTAGGAGTCTTCTTTGCATGATATTATGGCTCAGTGGTGGCGTGATGGTAGCCCTATTTATGGTACAACTATGTACACCTTTGTTAAGAAACTTCAATATGTTAAATTTCACCTTAAGAGATGGAATAGGATGAGTTTTAGAAATTTTAAGGTTATGAAGAAGATTTCCCAGGCGATCCTTGATGTGATTACTCACCAAATTAGGGATTTTGGTTTCTTGGATGCTCCGGGTCAAGTGGAAGCCTAGGCTATGAGAGTTGTGGAGGAATGGGAGCTTTGGGAGGAGATTTTCTGGAAGTAGAAGCTCAAATTGATTGACTTTAGGATGGGGACAAGAATATTGCTTTCTTCCATCATTATGTGCAGGCCCATTGCAATAGAAGTTGATTTATTTTTTGGTTAATGTGGATGGTATCCACATTTCTTCTTTGCAAGCTTTGTCTCGGAAGGCTAGACAATTTTATTCTACTCTCTTTTTTGAGGATTCACCCCCTGCAAAAGATGAGGAGAATTTGATCCTTGCTTGTGTCCCCTCCCTAATCTCCAAGGAGATGAATGATTCCCTCATTCGCCTGATTTCTTTGTCTAAATTGGAAGAGGTCACTTTTGGGATGAATAAAGGTAAAGCCCCTGGATTGAATGGTTTTCCTATTGAATTTTTTCAGGAATTTTGGGACATTATAATTTTGGATATGTTGGAGGTTGCACGGGAATCTCTTCATAGTAAGTAGATGCTTCATGCCTTGAACTCTACTTTTTCGGTTCTCATTCCTAAAAAGGAAGGTGTTGATCAGCTTGAATTCTTTCAACCCATTTCTCTTTGTAATGTAGTGTATAAAATTATTACTAAATTGATTGTTGAGAGGCTCAAAGTTTGTCTTCCTTCAATTATCTCTAAGGAGCAAGGAGGTTTTATTGCTAGTAGAAAGATCCTAGATGGGGTGGTGGTTTCCTCTGAGGTCATCCACTTTATGGCGACGTCCAAGGATAAGTCTATGTTCATCAAGTTGGATATGCCCAAGGCTTATGATAGAGTTAAGTGGCATTTTTTGCAGAGAATTCTATTAGGCTTTGGTTTTAGTCCGGATTGGGTCAAATGGACTATGAGTTGTGTTACCTCTTCCTCTTTTTTTGTTCTTATGAATGGGGAACCTTCTGAGCTTTTTGTAGCTTCCAGGGGCCTTCATCAAGGAGATCCTCTCTCCCCTTATCTATTTATTATTATAGTTGAGGGTTTGGGAAGATTTCTTAAGTCATAGGTTTCCCAACGCAGGATTCAAGGCTGGTGTTGGGGAAATGGGCTTCCACAACTCTCTCGTCTTTAGTTTGTGGATGACACTTCTCTTATGGGGAGGGCTTTCCTTCGGGAGGTTGTCTCTTTTAGGCAGGATTTGGATATTTACCTTACTACTTTGGTTCAGAAAATCAATGAGCTCAAGTTTTCTATCTTCTTTTTTAATACTCCTCAAGCTATTCAATGACAGATTGTTAATATTTTGTTGTTTCAAATTGGGTCTCCTCCCTTTGTTTATCTGGGAATACCTCTTGTTGTTGGTAGGCAACCAAAGTCTTCTTGGAAAAAATTTCTTGATAAGTTGCACAGTAAATTCAATCATTAGACTCATCGTTGGCTTTCTACTGCTGCGAGAGTGACTCTTTTGAAGTCTATTATCCAGGCTCTTCCTATTTATAGGGGTTTTGTTTAGGTGGCTCCTTTGTATTTCCTGAGGGAATTTGATGCACTCTCACGACAATTTCTTTGGAGTGGTAACTTTCATTCAACCAAGTGGAGTCTTGTTAAGTGGGATATAGTGTGCAAGCCATAGAAAGAGGGGGGCCTTGGATTGCGTTCTGCTATTTTGAATGGGAAAGCTCTTGCAACCAAGTTATATTGGTGTTGGTGTACTAGTTAGCATTAGCTTTGGGCTTGTATTCTTACCCACAAGTATCTTAAGGATGTTAATACTTTTGATGTTCCTCATTTCCCTTTAGAAGGAAGGGGATCTATGATTTGGAATACCCTCAAATTGGGGGCTCAGTTGGTTAAGAAGGGGCTTTTTTGGATATGTCATTTGGGTTCTCAAGCCCTTTTTTGGTGGGATTCTTGGGGTGGTCACCCTCCCATTCTTTCTACTTATCCTCACTTCTAGTCTCTTTATGATCATTATAAGTTTGTTCATAATATTGGACTAGCTGCTAGCCTTAGATGGAAGCACTCCTTGGATTGGCCACCAAGAGAGTCGGAGGAGGATAGGAAAGAGTTGGCTCAAATTCTTGCATCACGGCTATGTAATTCCATGGTGGGGCAGGATGTTCTGGCTTGGAGTAACAGTGATTTATTTGGTAAGTACTATTTTTCAGTAGGTTATGGTGAGTTAGTTAGGTAGGTGATGGGGGACATTGAGGTTTCTTGGTGGAAGCAACTGTGGAATAATTTTTTTTGGCCCAAGTGAAATTTTTTATGTGTCTGGTGGTCCAGAATTGATGTCTTACTTGGGATAACTTGTGCAAGAGAGGGTTCCAAGGCCCCCCGATGTGTGTTTTGTGTTGTAAAAGTGAAGAGAGTGTTTCTCATCTCTTCTTCCAATGTTCCTTTTCTAGGAGGCTTTGGCACCTTTGGTGGGTTGTGTGGAACCACACTTGTTGGCATGTCTCTTCTTTGCCCAGTGGGGGAAAGCCCCTATTAAGACCTCTTTTCTTCAAGTTTCTTAGACTCTGGGACTGACTTTTATTATCTGGCTTATTTGGCTGGAGAGGAATCGCGGGATTTTTCAAGATGTGAAGATAGTTATCCAACATTTGTGGTGGAGGATTCTTTATTCTTTGGGAGAAACTATTGTGGCTAAGTGTGACTTGGATGAGGGTGTGGATCCAGGAGAGGTTGCTTTTTGTACTCATCTCAATCTTCCTCTTCAGAGGGGGGCTACTTAGAGTACTAGTTAGAATATGAGAAATATATGTCATCATCCTCTTCGGAAGATAAATAGGGAGGGTCGTTGGTGTCCTCCTCCTTAGGGTGTGTTGAAAATCAACACAGATGGTTCTTCTAATGGAAATCCTGGCCATGCGGGTATTGGAGTGTTGGGAAGACTAGTTCTGGGACTGTTGAGTTTATCTTTTTTGTTTATAAGGGTTGGTATACTAACAATGTGATGGAGGCTCTTGCCATTTTATGTGATGTGGAGTGTGCTTGTGCTCTTGGGTGGAGACAGATCATTTGTGAATATGATTCTCAAGTGGTAGTGGCTTTGTTGAAGAGGTAGCAGTTAGAGGATGTCACTTGGCAGTTGATTGTTATTATAAAGCATATTCTTAATTAGTGTGCTTCCTTGGATTTTGTTTGTTTTTGTCATATTTTGCATGAATGAAATGGGGTTGTGGATTGTTTGTCTAAATGGTCGTTTGATCATTTGCAAGATTGGAATATTGTGGAAAGGGGTTAGTTACCCCTCAAATTGTTACAAAAGTGGACCAACTTTTGGAGATTGATAGGGCAGTGTAATGCCCTTGCTTTGTATTGCTCTTTTTTGGATTGAATAAATTTTTACCCCTTTTTTAATTCAATATTATTTGTATAAATTAATAATTATTTTCTTAAGTTAATACTTTGATTCCTTATAAATTTTATAATTATTTATTTTTATCATAATTCAATACAAAAATATATTATATTTATTAGAATATATAAATTTGATACATAATTATATATTTAATATGAAAAAGATATTTTATTGTATAATACTTCACTTTATAATCTTTTTATATAATTTATAAAAAACATTTATTATCATCATAAATTGAAGAGAAAGAGTTTTCAACGTATCCAAAAAAAATTATAAAATAAAATGAAATAAAATTATTTCTAATATCAATATGAATTAATTGATTATTTATTACTTAATGAATATAATTATAAATTTAATATTAATATATTACTATAAATATCATATTAACTAAAATAAATATTTTTAATTATATATTATTTTAATACTTTAACTTCTTGTAATTTGTATAATTATTTATTATTTATTATATTTTTAACATTGTTTAATATAGAAAATAATAAATCTAACATATTGATAAACTTTATACTTAATGATGCAACTCATGAGAATATCTAAAATTAGTTATTCATGTAAGGCAGGGACCCTCTTACCTCGGTTTGGTCATGTCAAGAGTTGTCATTTGGTAAAGAAATTAAGAGAATCGTATTAGTGGCCAAGTGGGTCAATATTGAACTTTTAGTAGTACTAATTAGAATCATAATAAGGGAATATCTTTTCAAGGTTACTCTATATATTGAGTTGCAATAGAAAGGCTTGTATTTATTTTATGTGATTTTCTTTTGGGGTCTCTTTATTCCCCATGCTACATTCCTCCCTCTCCTTTTTTATTGGAAAAATTTACATTATTCTATTTAATGTTTTTTTGGGGTTAAAGTATTTGTGTAGATATTAGGGGGTTGGGTAGTTTTCATATTAATCAAGATAATGGTAAGCCTCACTCATGGTTCAAGTGATCGTTTAGGCTTGAGATGAGATGGGTAGGCCTGGAATGGAAAAATTGACTGCCTTTTCCTCATGAAAGGTAAGTTGATTCCGCATGAGTTTGTATGGGGGTTGGGGATTGGTAGAGGCTGCCAGGGTAACCTAGGATGGGGACCAAGAGCCTAGGAAGATTCACTAAGGTAACCCATAGCAAGGTATGTGATGAAACTCCTCCCATTGCAACCTAGCATTCCCTAGTTTTTTTTCCCCTTTGTTGTTTGTGCGCCTATGGAAGCGGTGTCTCTGTTATGTGATGTTCATGTTGTGTTGAGTTATGTTGGTGCCATGTTTAGTCCTTTGTGTTAGCCTTTTGTCTTCTTGACTACTTGATGTAGTGGGACCTTATAGTTATCTCCTAGCACAGGGGGTGGACCTTAGGGTTCCACATGGTTGAGTGGATTATGCTTTTTCCTCCATTGGGTTTCCCCTTCTTGTTGTTTGTGTGCATGGAGGATGTACCTTATGTAGCAGATTCTGGATCTTGTATCAGTTCGAGAGACCATTGCTTATGTTATGTATTTACTAGTATCTCATTGGTATCATGTAACGTAATCTTGATTTATTCTTCCCATTGTATTTAGGGAAGCATTGATGTAAATATGTAACAGTTATGATGTACTCCCATGTAAGGGAATTTGTATATGTACTTTTTGGTTCTTTTTTAGATGAACTTTGACGGCTATCTATTTGATATTATAATATGAAATTGTATGTGTTTATTCATTTAGTGCAATGGATTTAGGATGAACTCTTGTTAGTTATTTCATAATGGAAGTTTAGATCTTGTGAATAGAACGTTAGTAATGCAATCATTGAACCTTAGAGGACATAGCTTATCTTGTATGTTATGTTTAGGTATAATTTTCATTTCTTTGTTATTTCTTTAAAAAAAAAATTGCGCCATTATTGTAGTTAGTTGTGTTGTCCTTTGGGATTCTTTGGTGGGGCATTACATATCACTTACCACATCTAGGTGATGCTAATAGGGGTGAAGCATAAGTACTTTCGAAGAGGTTGTCCATCCTAGTACTACTTTGGCTTAAGAATGCTTAACCATGGAGATTACCCCAAGATCAATCCATATGATCTTCCTAACCTATTTTAAAAATATTTATAAAGTGGCATGTCTTATGAAATATTTATTATAGATCCCCTTTAACTCATCTATTGATATTTCTCATTATGTATCATATTATTATATTTATATTAGGATACAACTATGTGGTTTTTGAGTCAAAATAATTGTCCCATATTTTATAATATTTATTTCACATAAACTAATCTATCATGAGAATTAAAAGTGCACTTGACACTCATTACATCTAGGTGATTATCATAGAAGTGAAGCATAAGACTTCTTAGGAGGTCACCCATCCTAGTACTACCTTGACTCAAGCATAATTAACCATGGATTTTCCCCTATGATCGAAGTCATTTAGCTTGCTACCCAATCTATAAAACCTTAAACAAGTGTTGTATCTTATGAGTCATTTATTATAGAGTCAATTTATCCCATCCATTCATAGGTGTTCAATATTTTTTATAGTGTGTCAAATTGTGATATTTGTATAAAAATTCAACTAGATAGTTTTTTAGTCAAAATTATTATCCCACATTTCATGAGTAATGGTTCACAAAAACACATACCTTATCATCCCATATTTTTTATTCAAACTTATTATCCCATTTTTCATGAGTAATGGTCCACTTGGTAGTCAATACATCCAAGTGATTCTCAAGAGTGAATCAAGAAAAATGGGATTGATCTTTAGAAAAGATAAATGCTAAGAACACTTGAGTTGAAGTAGTATTGGGATGGGTGACCTCTCAAAAATCCTTGATTCTTCAACCTTGAGAGGAATTACCTAGACACAATTTGTGCAAAGTGGATAATTTATTATCATGATATATAGGTTTGTGTGAACCATTACTCACGAAATATGTGTCATTGAGCTTCTCTCAAAATCTATGCAGTTGAATCTTGATATAAATACCATAAATTTGACATAATACAAAAAAATGTGTCCTAATAATCAATGGATTTGCTAAATGGGATGTATGATATATAATTCATAAAACATGCCACTTGTTGAATGTTTTAAAAATATGGTATAAGCTAAGTGGGCTTGATTTTAGAAAAACTTGATATTTAAGTGTAATTGAGTTAGAGTAGTACTCAAGTATATGATCTCTTACAAATCCTTGATGTAGTTAGTGCCAAGTGGTAAATTAATTCTCATGAGATATGGGTTTGTATGAATCACTACTCATGAAATATAGGTCGTTGAATTTGTCTAAGAAACTATGTAGTTGAATATTGATATAAATACCATAATTTGATGCACTATAGAAAATAGCTCATAATTATTAATGGATGAGCTAAAGGGGCTCTATAATGAAAGGTTCATAAACAATGTACTTGTTGAAGAATTTTCAAATGGGGTAGAAAGCTATATGGAATTTTTCTTGGGAAAATCCATGGTTAACCACACTTGAGCTAAAGTAGTACTAGGATGGGTAACTTGTTGAAAAGTATTAATTCTTTTTCCCTGCCAGCATTACCTAGATTAAATGAGTGCTAAGAGAACCATTCATTCTCATGAGATATAGATTCATGTGAACCACTATTCATGAATTATGAGTTAACAAGTTTGAATAAAAATATATGCAATGTAAACCTTGATATAAATATCATAATTTGACACACTATAAAAAATACCTCCTACTTATGAATTAGATCTTACCTACATAGGTGGTGGATCCCTTTTACATATTCTGAGATTTTTATCACTATCTATAATAGATAAAATCTCTCATACTACTTCTCTTTATATTTAATTATCCTCATTTTTAAATGTTTGATTGATGTTATTCATTGATTTTTTTTTAATTTTTTGCTTTTAAGTGCCTAAGATGAAACACTTAAAGCAATGAGAGTTCACATGATCCACATTTATGATCTTTTACTTTACATATATCTAATATTCCTTGAGTGTTTGAAATATATTTAATTTCCATGTTGACTACTTGATTTAACTTTGACATAAGAATTTATGGCATCTCACATGTCATTTTCCCTTATGTTTTGGCCCATGGTAACTAGGTTGTATTTAGTGTATCAAATATTTTATAAAATGGTTTATTTATTATGGAAGTTAGAACATAATGCTTTCCATTAGTGAATCCCACAATCACACATTCTTAGATTTCACTTCATTCCATAAACTATTCCATTTTTTGTATTTGTTAAATATGCATTTGTAAACTTGGTCTAGATTAGTTCTACCTCAATGGATCTTGACCTCAAAGTTAAAAAGAAAAAATAAAATTCAAATATTTTTTTGTCTGTTTTGCTAATAATTACATGAAGTAACCAAAACTTGGATTGCACCAAATTATTTATTTGGGTGGTGCATCTAAGGACTAATCTGATAAAAAACCATATATCTCATAGGTTTAGTATAGCATACCAAGAGACAATAACTATGAAATAGATAGCACATGGATGCAATGGATTAAATTAGCACTACATCATCTTATGAGATAATTACATGATTTCCTACCCTTCTCAAACTTGGTTCATCATTATTCAATTAAGATAAGATAGATTATTAACTGAGTTATAAGACTAATTTTGTGAATCAAGATTAGTTCCACACTTACAAAAATGGCCCAAAACATCATGCAATTATCTTTAGAAATCAATGATAAAATACAAAATTTTGAATTTTGAATTTTGAATAGATAGTTTTCTTATATCTAAACACAAATCTATATCAAAACCAAAGCTATGTATGTATGTATGTATGTATGTATGTATGTATGTATGTATGTATGTATGTATGTATGTGTATGTTTATGTGTATGTATGTGTATGTGTATGTGTATGTGTATGTGTATGTGTATGTGTATGTGTATTTGGAAGGTTATAATAGGGGAGTTTCTCCCCTCCAAAATGAACATTCATGATTATTTGAATATTTATATCAACATTACATTTAATTTAGATATTTAAGTAAATAATTTAATTTTTTAATAAAAAATTAAATTTAAAAATAATTTAGATATTAATATTTGATTATAACTTAGATATCAACAAATTTAGAAATTAATTATAAAAGTTCAAGAATTACAATTACAATTTCTATATTAAATATTACCTTACAAAAATGAACCTAAATCTTCACAATAATTTTTTTAATAAATAAAATTCAACCCCTTTAATATATATATAAAATACTAAATAAATAAATACGTTTTATTATGTTACCATTGTGGGCCTTCTTAGCCTCCCCAAACTTGGAATTTGGTCTATGTCATAGACTTGTCATTTGGGAATAAAAAATGGGAATACTGTTAGTGCTTAAGTGGGTAGTCTTTATGGGAATCATGACATGTCGAATCTCTTTAAAAGGGAAAAGCTTTGTTATATATTTTGGTTAACTGCTTTGTTATATGTTTCAGTTAAACTTGTGCTTTTAGGCTCACTTTTTTATAGAAAAGGTAGCGAGATTTGGAACCAAAAGAAAACTAAAGTGGATTATGGATTTTACACCTAAAAAACATTATTTGGCATATATGACTCGAGCATAAGGTAGATGTAGAAAATTATAATATTTCAAAATCTATTTGTAAAATTAAATAAATGTTAATAACTAGTATTTCTACTTAAAGGAGGTTCAAGGATAATATTTCAATTACCAGCAGCCATTCGATAGAAAATTATATATATAGTAAAATACTAAAGAGTAGTATGTGTCAAATAATTAATAAGAATAAGTGTTAAACAATTAGTAATAAGTATTAAATAATGAAATGAATTAACTTTGACAAATCTAGATTTTTTCCTTAAAGAAATTAGATATTATTTGGTTTTGAAATATTTGCATGAGATATAAAACATAAAGAAATGCAAATGAAAAAGAAAAGTTGTCATCAAATTGGCAAAAAACACTCCAAATGGAAATAAAATGTTCTCACCCAATTAGAAAATAAATATTTATCTAGATTTTACATGATAAGTTAGATTTTGGAAGCTTTCATCTGGTATTTTGGAAGCTTTTACCAGTGATTTACCATTAAACATAGCTGATTTACTGCAGCTGAAACTTGTTTTTCAATGACTCAATAGTTGTTTGCAGGCGTGAGACTTGTTTCAAGCTCAAATCTTACACTATATGTAGCATATCGGCTAATAATTATACAATCAATTTAGACAAGAGAGTTGAAATAAATAATTGAAATAAATTATATGAAAATTAAATATAATGGTTAAAGGTATGAATCATTGTGCCATTATAAAAAAATAAAAAATCATTATTGATCATTGTCTTAAGTTTTGTGTTTTTTGGTAAAACTATACAATTTATTCTAAGTGTTGTGAGTTTGACTTTGAGTGTTGTGGAATTAATTTATTGTATATTTTTTGATTTATATTGTGCAAGATCAATTTGGTAGAATAATTTCCTAAGAAATTGTTTTCCTTCATCTTCCAAATAAATAAACTTGTTGATCAATCAATAGATGAATGAACTCACTTATGTCAAAACCCTTTAGTGGGTCAAGTTAACAAGATGAACAATATAGAAAACCACATAGACATGTAGATGTCCTACATGATAATGTGGATCTAGTTATTTATTGCCTTCTAAAATTCAAAGTGTGCTCTAATTGTTCTTCCTTATGAAATTATGTGCACATGGAATGCCTTTAAATACCATAACATAGCAACAAGCCACACAAGCATTTGTTAAGTCGGCTCAAAACTACTAGTAGAATATGACATGAAAGATAAATTTTAATTTAATAATTTATTTATTTTCATTCCCACTTGTCTTGAGATTGAAGCAAGTAAATAGCATGCCACTTAGAATTGAGCTAGGTCAAACTCAAACCAATTAGAAATGGACCCAAGGGTAATGTTGAGGGTGGTGTTAGCACATCCAACTTGCTAAGCAATAATGAGTTATTGTTCTCCTTGAAAAGTAGCTAACTACTCCAATGTTCCTTTATAGTCATGTCTTGATTGTGCAGGACAACAAAGTGGTCATTGTTAACGTGCTTCAATAAGGGATCTAGGTTGTTTTCTTTTTGGAAATAATTTCAAAAACATGCAATTGAAAATAATAGATTTATAAGTTCGTGAAAATAATTGTATTTTCAGATCTACAACAGATTTAAATTAATAAGATGCTCTTTTCTAATGATTCCAAATTGATTCTTGTTGGTTGACAGACTTGTCACCTTAATTTATACTCTTTAGCCCACATAAATGACAATTCAGCCAACAGTTGAGACACTTGCAATAATATTTTCAAGTGCTCTCTGCTTATTTTACAACTCACGGCTACCTTTGATAGATATGCAATGACTAAGACTACATATGCTTTTTACTAGAAAGAAAAAAAGGCAACTAACACCTACCCATAACCATAAAATAGATGTGAAAGATTAAACTTAAGATAAAGTAAATATAGGTAGATGACACAAAGTTCATCTTCCCTACACCAATGGACGATATTCAAGGAAAGAAAGAACAAAAAACTCTTTTCAGGAGCTAATTTAATCCAAATCCAAAGTTTTAGAATTAAATGCATAGACAACCCATTATAACAGAATGGCATTGAAGAATAACCACAAGGAAACACAATTCATTTCCATTTAAAGAAAACATTAAGAAATTCAAAGCTTCAAAAATATCTTCTTTATTTCTCCATAGCCAAAACATAAGTTCACAAACTTCATATTCATGTACAACGAAACTGCATGAAAAGATAACCTAGCTGCTCCCCTATTCCCTCCAAAAAATAACTTTTTTATCTCCGAAAGTTTTACCCTTTTTATAGGAATTTCCAAGCCAAAAAAAAAAATGTATCTAAACATAATTGTTCATAACGGTCTTTAAAGTAATCGTCCTCAAGAAAGTGACCTTAAACAGAAACAATTATGCTACACCAAAATTGGGATACCACCACTAATTACAAAAGATGTCATGCAAAGCAAGAAAATTAAACCGTTGTAGGTGGTGGAGCGTTCTCCATAACTAGTCGTATTTCCATAAAAAAGGTGATGCAGATTGGCGCATTCCTCTTCTTCTTCTAGGACGAAGATTAGCCTGTGATATTGGGCATAGCTGGTTTTCTCCTTCTAGGCAAGTGTGCACAATTGGGAGATAATATCAATTTTCTCTTCCTCAGGCCAGTTCAAGTCAAGTTGCAGGAGGGCATAGGTTCACCATCCCACATTGCATCACTCGCAGGAAGCCCCATTTCAAATTTTCCTTGGTTGATAAGAAAATAGGACTCAACAGTACCGCCACCTTTCTCTATAAACGACTTATTTAATTACGTTGGTAGGTAATTATGCCCTTTAACTTACTAATAGCATGTCACCACCTTCGTTACACTTGTCATTTAAGAGGCTAATTAATGCAAAATGAATTTTTTCGCCTTGAGAAAAGAACCTTAAGATCGAGTTTGTATTTTGAATCACCTGAAAAGACATTCTCATCATACATCGTACAAACAATTAAATAGGTTGGCAGCATTTTGAAAACTAGGAAATCTACTACAGAGTCGCGAGGTCGCGAAAAGATAGAACCAATAAACCACATGTCGGGATTTTTAAGGTTTCAAAAACTTTTGACATACCGATCACTTAAAATACCCTTGGGTGAGATTGAGAAGAGAGATGGATCGGGTAGTCGGGTGGTTATAAAACTTTCAAACTCTATGACATTGGTTAGAAAAATAGAGGGATCGACAACAAAGGTTATGAATCTTGTGAAAGCCACAATTTTGAATCATTATCGAAGGCATGGGATGGGGGTCATTTAATTTAAAGAAGAAAATTTGCATGGTTCAAAATTAGAGGGTAACATTGGCTCTGACTGGAGACTGCATTTCCTGATGAAATGCAGAGAACTCCATAATCATTGGGCAGACCAGTCCAAGTCCATTGGGTACAGAGTCAAAAGAAAAACAGGAAGACAGGTTGTTGCTTACAGAAGGGAGGAGGGGAACTGGGCACAAGCCAAAGACAAGCAAACCAAAACAAAATAGAGCAAAAAAGGAAACTAAGTTACCAGCACAACCAAAACCCCTAAGTATATACATGGTCATAAGACCCTACCTCTAGAGAGCTCAATGTTCATGCAAAGCCATTCACGGGTTGAGAGAAATAGGACCCACTGCGAAAAAGAGATTTGCAACTGTGAAACATTTGTAGATTCAACATTAGCACATAGGTCCAATGGAGACTTGTCAAGTGTAAAATTCCCTTGTATATCAACATGCGACCAAAGAGCCATTCTTCATCATATACCTCTCAGGTACAACCAGCTATATCTTCATACTTTGTTTCAGAGAAATATGAAGCATCCACTTCACATAAATCAGAAATATTGTCATTAGCATCGATAATAAAGAATCCATCACTTACTGAGGAGACCTTGTGATTTCCTTCAACAACCAGTTACCAACTCATCATCTTTTTCATCTGTTGAAAAATCATCAACCTTGGTCTACAAGCTAGACACAACGACTTCATACTCAAATAAACAATCATTAGTGAAAATTTGATCTTCCTCTTTGTGTTTGTCCTTATTTTTAGGGCTATTCCCAAGAATACATTCCTACAGTTTATTTTCATCATGAGAAGAGAAGTATTCATTAGTTGATTCAAAATCAAATAATTCAAAAAGGGGGTTGTCTCCCACTTTTGAATTTTCACAAAATTATGCCGGTAGATACAATGCATTGAATCCACTCCAATTGATTTTCTTCTCCGACCATTTCCTCATTTTCATTAATTTTGTAACATTATTTTCAAGTGCCATACTTATTGTGACTTCATTTGAATGCACAAGAGAAACATCAAAGATTGTATGTTCTTTTTCCAGAAAAGAAACAGAGTCGATACTTGTCACTGGTACTAGTGATTTGTGGGTGTGACATTCTACTAGCATAGGGTCAAATTTGATAGGAGGAACTTCTTCTTTTGCACAAATAAAATCTTTATTGAGAATGCATTCATGTTGAGAGTACCAATTGCCCATATCTTTAGCAGATTCAACAAAACTACTTTTACATGCATGCATTTCTTCTTCCACTAGTTTCTTTTCTTTGAGCCTTTTATCAAACAATTTAGATAGTAGCACATTTGTATCTTCATTTTCATCATAGGCAAATGTATTGATATCAACCTCTTCAACATGGTCATTTTCATCCACAACCCCACACCAAAATTCATCATCTAAACCTTTCAAGAACGAATCAAGAATAAAGACAACTTTGGGCTCATCTAATAATATATTTTTTTCAAAAGAGATAGATGATGGTTCAGCTTCTCCCATCTGCATGCATGTCATAAAAGATTTCATTTTTTTACTCTCATTCTGGTGCAAATTTCCTCTTCATTGATGATTATGACTCCATGGCACCAGTGAGTCTTTAGGCTCAACAAACGTTTGCACAGAGTCTCATTCATCGAGAACGAAGAAGTTGTAAGGTGTTGACTCTTTATCTTCTTTTACTAGTTTTAATCCTCTTATCGTAGCCTACAATTGATGAGTCTCTTGTTCAAGGTCCTTGAGTTGATAATATCTATGATGTATGATTTTTAGTAATGAAGCAGATTTGTGATCTTTGGAGGGATTCAACTTATTATTTTTAGCTTCACAAATTCTTGCTTTGAAAGCATTCCAAAAAGATTGAAGTACTTGGTCATCCACAACAATTATTTCCTCAATTGTTGGTACAAATTTCTTTTTGAATTGGTTTCCTTGCTTGGCTTGGCCTCGAATCATTTTTCTGAGATCTTTAGATAAATAGAGTCATCAACCTTCTTTTTTGGGAAGGAACCATTAAATATTTGAAACAAGAAAGGTACTGGTCTTTTTGTCTCCCCAGCAGAGTTGCCAAAAATCTGTTGGTTGAAAGATTTGTCACCTTAATTTATACTCTTTACCCCACATAAATGACAAATTTTCCAACAGTTGAGATGCTTGCACTAATATTTGCAAGTGCTCTCTACTTATTTTACAAGGTCCGGCTACCTTCGAAAAATATGCAATGAATAAGACTGGGTATGCTTTTTACCAGAAAGTAGAAAAGGCAACTAACACCTACCCATAACCATGAAATAGATGTGAAAGATTAAACTTAAGATAAAGTAAATACAGGTAGATGACACAAAGTTCATCTTCCCTACACCAATGAACGATATTCAGGGAAAGAAAGAACAACAAACTCTTTTCAGGAGCTAATTTAATCCAAATCCAAAGTTTTAGAATTAAATGCATATACAACCCATTATAACAAAATGACATTGAAGAATAAACACAAGGAAACACAGTTCATTGCCATTTAAAGAAATTAAGAAATTCAAAGCTTCAAAAATATTTTCTTTATTTCTCCATAGCCAAAACATAAGTTCACAGACTTCATATTCCTGTACAATGAAACTGCATGAAAAGATAACCTAGTTGCTCCCCTATTCCCTGCAAAAAACAACTTTTTTATTACCAAAAGTTTTTTCCTTTTTATAGAATTTTCCAAGCCAAAAAAAAAAATGTATCTAAACGTAACTTTTCATAATGGTCTTTAAAGTAACCGTCCTCAAGAAAGCGACCTTAAATAGAAATAGTTACGCTACACCAAAATTGGGTTACCACCACTAATTACAAAAGATGCCATGCAAAGCAAGAAAATTAAACCGCTGCAGGTGGTGGAGTGTTCTCCATAACCAATCGTATTTCCATAAAAAGGTGGTGCAACTTGGCATGTTCCTCTTCTTCTTCTAGGATGAAGATTACCTTGTGATATTGAGCGTAGTTGGTCTTCTCCTTCTGGGCAAGTGTGCGCAATTGGGAGATAATATCAATTTTCTCTTCCTCGGGCCAGTTTAAGTTAGGTTACAAGACGGGAATAGGTTCACCATCCCTTGTCTCATCTCTCACAGGAAGCCCCATTTCTAATTTTCCTTGGCCGACAAGAAAACAAGACTCAGCAATACCACCACCTTTCTCTGTAAATGAATATTTAATTACGCTAGTAGGTAATTATGCCTTTTAACCTGCTAATAGCGTGTCACCACCTTCGTTACACTTGTCATTTAAGAGGCTAATTAATGCATCATGAATTTTATGTCTTGAGAAAAGAACCTTAAGATTGAGTTTGTATTTTGAATCACCTGAAAAGACATTCTCATGATACGTCGTGCAAACAACTAAATAGGCGAGCGGTGTTTCAAAAATTGGGAAATCTACTATAGAGTCATGGGGTCACGAAAAGATAGAACCAATGAACCACATGTCGAGAATTTTAAGGTTTCAAAAACTTCCAACATACCGATCACTTAAAATACCCTTGGGTGAGGTTGAGAAGAGAGATGGATCGGGTAGCCAGGTGCTTATAAAACTTTCAAACTTCACGACATTGGTTAGAAAAATAGAGGGATCGGTGACAAAGATTATGAATCTTGTGACAGCCGCGAATTCAAATCATTATCAAAGGCATGAGATGGGGGACGTTTAATTTAAAGAAGAAAAATTGCATGGTTCAAAATTAGAGGGTAACAATTATAAAGAAAATTCAAAAGATAAGGGTAACAAGAAAGAATTTTAATTTTAAACAGACAATGATAAAACCTGCTTTATTAGTCAATTATGAACATTTAAACAAAATCTCTCCAACCACTATTAATGCAAATAGTCATTCACACATTTTTTGTTAATAGTGATGTAATCTTCAAAGGAAAAGTAACCAAACGTAAGATTTTTAGATTTTATCTAATCAGAACACCATCAAACATGCATAGATCTGAGATAAAATCTTTCTTAATTCTAGAACAACATACAAGATTCCAATAATTTATCAATTTAGATCAAATAAAATAGTTATACCATTACCAATACACCAAATTGAGATTCATGCAAAATAGACATAATCCTTTGATTTATCAAAATATGATCTTCACAAAGTCAGTAGGAAAACCCACGCTAAGAATGCATAAGTTTATTGTGCAATAATACATACCAAAATTGGATCCTTTGAAATGATCCAACATCAAAATTTTATATGACGCCAAGTTCCTAAGATTATGGATCTAGACAAAAAGAAAATCAAAACTAGCTCCAACATTCCAAATCTATCTAAGATAAGTTGAAAATATAACTAAAAGTCAAATGGGTGCCCCAATTTTCTATTCCAGTTAAACTAAACCTAAACTAAAGAAACAAAAAAGCTCAACTTTAAATAACTAGAATTCAATGCCAATTCTAGTTTTACAAGTTGGGCATTGAATTTTTACAACACTTTATTTAAAATAAAATACAACACAATAAAATATGGA
The DNA here is from genome assembly GCA_007258455.2 of Sequoia sempervirens. Classification (NCBI taxonomy): domain Eukaryota; kingdom Viridiplantae; phylum Streptophyta; class Pinopsida; order Cupressales; family Cupressaceae; genus Sequoia; species Sequoia sempervirens. Next base: position 58,489 of record VDFB02011257.1, read on the forward strand.
ATTCTTATCTATAGTCAGTTTGAAAAGTTGTTAATGAATGTTGATATCACTTCGTTCATTATCTCCATTGAGGGGCCTTGGTGGTATTGAAGCTTTATTTTCTAATCAAAATAAGACTTTTACATTTGTTGTTGTAGGTTTCCAAAGGCGTTCAACTCTTCTTGGAGGGATTGGAGTTTCACCTTTTTATTCATCATCTTATCCATGGAAGCTTAGGTGACATGACCCTACATCTAATTCTCTAACTCATCCACCATTTTACTGGGATCCCTTACTAGAATAGGTGTTTCCTAGAATGTGTAGTCTAAGTCTTATACAAATTGACGGATCTTAATCATGGTTTTCTTTACCATAATTTTGTTCTTATTTAACTTTGACTTGCACTTGTTCAAAATATTAACTCTAATTTCTACAACTCTCAACCATTCAAGGAGCTTATTTTGATCTTCTTTTTCAATTACTGCAACCTTCAAAAGATCTTTCATAGGTGTTACCTTTATTTTCTACAAAATTGGGATGTAATCTTCCCAAACCAATAATTCTTCATCTATGCCCATTTTAATTTTTTGGGCTAAGTTTTCCTCATCACTAATGGAGTGATAGGTATTTATTGACTTCTTCAGTACTTCATTGGCTAAAGCCAAAAAATCATACTTCCACTATTGAGCTTCTGGGATCCATCTTTCAAGGTCAGAATGCCAGACTTCTCCCTTCAGTGCGACTATTAGTGTGGACTCATAAGCTATTGTATCCATTGGTCCAATCAAATTATTTATGTAGGCCATCAATTGGGCTACTTGAGCTTTGAGTTCCTCCTTAGTGTTTTCATCTTTCTACATCCTTTTCAAGATAGTAGAAATAGACATTTGGGGAGATTGTTGTTCTCCTTCCCTTCTCTATACTTCCAGAACAACTTTCCTAATCTGGTAGTCTTAAGGCCACATTTCAGTCTCAATATTATCCACCAGAGGGATGAGTATTTTTTTAGTTTTGTTACCTTGCTCGTCCATGGTGATAGTCAATATTCTTTTGGCCATTTTTCTTTTCCTCATGGAAGACTGGAAAGCTTCTAAAAAAATTCTCAAACTCTTCTCTGAGTTTCCTTCTACATACATCCTTTACCTCCTTTGAATGGTATGATTAAGCTAAATAGGCATGACAACGAACATTTCTCTAATAAGGGAAGAGATGAAATTTGTGTTATGGAAACCTTTTGAATTAGCTTCCTCGATCTCATTGTTTTTTGGCTCTGATCTCATCTTCTCCTAGGACCTATTCATCATGGGTCTCTTCCACCTAGTCCACTCCTGCTCTACACATTCTTCAACTATGGTTTCTTCAGAAGGGACCTCTCTTTGTACTTCCTTTTTTGTGGGGACTTCCCTTTTTATCTCCCCTTCTTCCAACACTACTTCTACTAGTACCTCTTTTGCTCCTGCCTCTTTTTCTACTGCCTTAATGGGAATTTATTCCTCTCTGGTAGGTCACTCATCTTTGGGAATAGGAGGAGGAGATGGAGGTGGATCATCTGGTGATTTTGGAGAGGGAAGAGGTGAAGGTAGAGGGGATTCATGTGGAGGGGAGGAGAAACAAGTTTGTTGAGATTCTCAATGAGCAACTCTTTCTTGAATGGCTTCTCTAGTCCTTCTCTTTCTTACCAAAGTTTCTCCTTCCTCAACATCTTCTTCACTTGAACCAATACAAATTGGTTCTTCATCTTTTACTTTCTTTCCTGCCACTTTGGGGGGTGAACCCATTTTAGTCTTGGCTAGAACAACGAAGGATCCTTTGCTTGCTTTCTCTTTCTCTATTGTTTTCTACTTCTCTACTACTTTTTTAGGTTTTGGTAGCTTCATCAAGGGAGAAGGGTGTCTAAGCCAATGGAGAGAATGGGCTATGACACCTATTGTCTTTGTTTGAATATCATCATTTTCATCTACTAAACAATCTTCATTGAGGATTAGTTGATTGTACATGTGTTGGCCACTCTAAATGGTATCTAAAAGCTTCCCATTTTCTTTCACATCTTTGGAAACTTGGGACTTCATACAAAACTTGATCATATTTATTGCCAACAAACTATAATATTACCTCAAACTCTTCATCATAGTTTTCCCAATGGTCTTCTATTTTAGGCTCATGGATAAAGAAAGATCCTATTACTTTTTTGATCTTGCCTAATGTCAAATATGTCCCAAGCATCATGAAGAAGCAATGTTGATAACAATTGGGCTTGACCAAGTGTAACATGACTTTACATTTCAAGTAAATGATCTATATTTTTGTAAGAAATTTTTCTCTTCACCTCTTTAATTAGATTCATAGTATGAATATTAGTAGAAGGAATCAATCCTAACCCCTATCTCACATCAAATTATGTATGGGCCTCCTCTCTAACATCAATTGTTTGTGCTTGGGCCTCCTCCCTAACATCAACCATGTTTGCTTCAACCTCCTCTTCTCCAGTAACTAAATTAGGCTCAGGGACCTCTAGTCTAGTTTCCATTCATTGAGCCAATGTACACATATCATGCATAAAAGAGAATATTTTAGAATATATAAAACTTCTATTATTAAACTATGGATCTAAATCATCAAGGTGATTATGAACTTTTAGAATGAGAAAGTGTTAATAATTAGGAACTTAAAGTTAATAATAGAGAAAAAAGTGCAGATCCTAACAAATTTTCCTCTTGTGAATTATAAAATTTCTTCTCCAAATTGATTATGTAGCTTCACAAGGAAATAAAATAATTAAAATTAATTCCCATATCCATGCCAAAAAGGTGGAGAGCCAAGAACTAGAGGAGAAATTTTAAAAAAATAATAATGGAAGCTAAATAAAATGTGAATAGGCAGATTATGAAGGGACGCGACCAAGGAATGGAGATCAGATTTTAAAAGAATTTAAAATGAAATTGGAAAGTGATTAAAATACCATAGATTATGTGTGTATAGGGAGAATTTAAAAATAAATCAATTTAATGTTAATTTTGTTAGATACATATATCAATGTACATACATATATGCATACATATACATATGCATATATTTAATGTGAAACTCATCAAATATGATATCAAATGGTATACTCAAACATTCATTGTGCTAGAATATATGCTTAAGAAAAGTAATGGGGTGACCAAAAATTAAAAATATTAAGTATTTTATTAATAGGTAGTTAGTAGGTGATCTCAATTCCAAAAAGATAAGTCATGTCTCAAACATATGTCAATGTTTATTACTCCCACTGGCTTCCACTAAACTATTATACTTGTTCTTCATGTTAATATTTGTTACTTTAAAATATATATTTATTATAATTGAATATCTTATAAATATATTTTCTATATACTATACTAATTCTATATATTAATATTTTATTTTTCTTTAAGTCAATATCTCAATTCCTTCAATCTTTATAGTTTTCATTGTTTATTATGGGTAGTTAAAAGGAGATGTCATCCTTAACAAGATAGTCCATGATTCAAACATGTGTTAGTATTATTTATGACTCCCAACAACTTACTACTAATTTTATTTTTTTGTCATATTATTATTTATTACTTTTTAAAAGAATATTTATTATGATTAAATACCTTATAAAATTATTAGTTATATGGTCAATTAGAGGATGTTAGTTGGTTGTTGGCTATGATTATAAAACGGATTCTTAATCTGTGTGCTTCCTTAGATTTTGTTTCTTTCTGTCATATTTTGTGTGAATGGAATGGGGTTGTCGATTGGAATGGGGTTGCTTCTGATCATGATTAGAATATTGTGGATAGGGGTCAATTACCCCTGGATTTGTCACAAAAGTTGGACCAATTAGTGAAGATTGATAGGGATGTGTAATTCCCTTGCTTTGTACTACTCTTTTTGGATTGAATAAATTTTTACCCCTTTTTAGTTTAAATATTTTATAAAAAATTATTATATATATAATAAATTAATAATTATTGTCTTAAGTGAATACTTTGATTCCTTATAATTTTGTAATTATTTTTTACATAATTTATAAAAAAAATTCTAATCATCATAAATTGTAGAAAAAGAGTTTTCAACATAAACAAAATTATAAAATAAAATAGAATAAAATAATTTCTAATATCTTTTTTTTTTTTTTTTAAAAAAGGTGCAATGCACCCATAATATTAGGGGTAAACGCTTTTTTTTGACCGAAGCTATGAACCGGATACAACAAACCACAAGAAACAACCAAACCCGCGAGCACAAAGGCCCAGCGTAGGCACAAGGCCTGCAAGCACTTTGGCCCAGCGAGGGTTTGAACCCTGGTGGCCGTCACTACAACCAAGCGACTTGACCACTGAACCACGCCCTTATCGGCAAAATAATTTCTAATATCAATATGAATTACTAAATTATTTATTATTTAATGTATAAATCTAATATTAATATATTATTATAACTATCATATTAACTAAAATAAATATTTTTAATTATATATTTATTTTAATACTTTAAATTCTTATAATTTTTATAATTATTTATTATTTATTATATTTTTAACATTATTTAATATAGAAAATAATAAATCTAACATATTGATAAACTTTATACGTAATGATGCAACTCATGAGAATGTTTAAAATTAGTTATTCGTGTAAGGTAGGGACTTTATATTTATATTGGTCATGTCAAGAGTTGTCATTTGGTAAAGAAAATAAGAGAATCATATGTGTTAGTGGGCAAATAGGTGAATTTTGAAGTTTTAGTAGTACTAATGATATCTTTTCAAGGTTTATATATATATATATATATATTGAGCTGCAATAGAAAGGCTTGTGATTATTTTATGTTATCTTAATGTGATTTTTGGATCACTTTATTTTGGCGCTCCAATACTTCTATTGTACTAGACCATCTATTTTCATAGGAAAAACATCATGCCCCAAACATCATGTAATTATATTTACAAATCAATGATAAAATACAAAAAAATTAAATTTTGAATAGATAGTTTTCTTATATCTAAACACAAATCTATATCAAAACCAAAGCTATGTATGTATGTATGTATGTATGTATGTATGTGTGTGTGTGTATGTGTATGTGTATGTGCATTGTGTATGTGTATATGTGTACATATATGTGGAAGGTTATAATAGAGAAGTTTCTCCCCTCCAAAATAGACATCCATGATTATTTGAATATTTATATCAACATTATATTTTAATTTAGATATTTAAATGATAAGTTTAATTTTTTATGAAGAATTAAGTTTAAGAATAACTAAGATATTAGTATTCGATTACAACTTCGATATCGACATTAAAAATTTAAAAATACAATTTAAATTTTATATTAAATATTAGCTTAAAAAATTGAACCTAAATCTTCACAATAATTTTTTTAATAAATAAAATTCAACCCCTTTAATATATATATATATAATACTAAATAAATAAATATGTTTTATTATGTTACCATTGTGGGCCTTCTTAGCCTCCCCAAACTTGGAATTTGATCTATGTCATAGACTTGTCATTTGGGAATAAAAATATTGTTAGTGCTCAAGTGGGAGTCTTTATGGGAATCATGACATGCCGAATCTCTTTAAAAGGAAAATGCTTTGTTATATGTTTCAGTTAAACTTGTGCTTTTAGGCTCACTTTTTTATGGAAAAGGTCGCGAGGTTTGGAACCAAAAGAAAACTAAAGTGGAATATGGATTTTACATCTAAAAAACATTATTTGGCATATATGACTCGAGCATAAGGTAGGTGTAGAAAATTATAATATTTCAAAATTTATTTGTAAAAGTAAATAAATGTTAATAATTAGTACTTGTACTTAAAGGAGGTTCAAGGATCTCAGAGGGGACGGGTGGAGATATGAAATATTTCAATTACCAACAGTCATTTAATAGAAAATTATAGATATAGTAAAATATTAAAGAGTATGTGTCAAATAATTAATAATAATAAGTGTTAAGAATAAGTGTTAAACAACTAATAATAAGTGTTAAATAATGAAATGAAATGAAATAAACTTAGATAGCTCTAGATTTTTTTCCTTAAAATGATTAGATATCATTTGGTTTTGAAATATTTGCTTGCAGATTTAAACATAAAGAAATGTAAATGAAAAAGAAAAGTTATCATCAAATTGGCAAAAAACACTCCAAATGGAAATAAAATGTTCTCACCCAATTGGAAAATAAATATTTATCTAGATTTTACATGATAAGTTAGATTTTGGAAGCTTTCATCTGGTATTTTGGAAGCTTTTACCACTGATTTACCATTAAACAATAGCTTATTTACTGCAGCTGAAACTTGTTTTTCAACGACTCAATAGTTGTTTGCAGTGTGAGACTTGTTTCAAGTTCAAATCTTACACTATATGTAGCATATCGGCTAATAATTATACAATCAATTTAGATAATAGAGTTGAAATAGATAATTCAAATAAATTATATGAAAATTAAATGTAATGGTTAAAGGTATGAATCAATGTGTCATTATAAAATAATTAATTTGCATTGTTGATCATTGCCTTAAGTTTTGTGTCTTTTTATAAAATTATACAATTTATTCCAAGTGTTGTGAGTTTGACTTTGAGTGATGTGGAATTAATTTGTTGTATAGATTTTGATCTATATTGTGCAAGATCAATTTGGCAAAATAATTTCCTAAAAAAATGTTTTCCTTCATCTTCCAAATAGATAAACTTGTTAATGTGTTGTTTAAGGACATTGTTTAGGATTTTTCCAATGCAATAGATGAATGAACTCTTCTATGTCAAAATCCTTTAGCAAGTCAAGTTAACAAGATGAACACTATATAAAACCACATAGACATGTAGATGGCCTACATGATAATGTGGATCTAGTTATTTATTGCATTTTAAAATTCAAAGTGTGTTCTAATTGTTCTTCCCTATGAAATTATGTGCACATTAAATTCCTTTAAATACCATAACATAGCAACAAGCCACATTAAGTCAACTCAAAACTACTAGTAGAATAGGACATGAAAGATAAAATTTAAGTTTGATAATTTTAATTTTTTTTATTCCCAAATATCTTGAGATTGAATCAAGTCAATTCCAAGCCACTTAGAATTGAACCAAATTAAAACCAAGCCACTAGAAATTGAACTAGGTCAAACTTAGGCCAATTAGAAATGGACCCAAGGGTAATGTTGAGGGTGGTCTTAGCACTTTCAACTTGCTAAGCAATAATGAGTTATTATTGCTCTTGAAAAGTAGTTAACTACTCCAATGTTCCTTTATAGTCAGGTCTTGACTATGTGGGACAAAAAAGTGGTCATTGTTGATGTGTTTCAACAAGGGATTTGGGTTATTGGCTTTTTGGAAATAATTTCAAAAACATGCAATTGAAAATAATAGATTTGTAAGTTCAAGAAATAAATTGCATTTTCAAATCTACAATAGATTTATATCAATAAGATGCTTTTTCCTAATGATTCCAAATTGATTCTAAAGAAAAGTCAAAAGATAAGGGTAACAAGAAAGAATTTTAATGAATTTTAATTCTAAATGGAAAATGATAAAACTTGCTTTATCAATCAATTTTGAATTTTAAAAAAAATATCTCCAACCACTATTAATGCAAATAGCCATTCACAAATTTGTTGTTAGCAGTGATGTAATCTTAAGAGGAAAAGTAATCAAACATAAGATTTTCATATTTTGTCTAATCAGAACATCATCAAATATGTGTAGATTTGAGATAAATCTTACTTAATTCTAGAACAACATACAAGACTCCATTAATTTATCAATTTAGATCAGATAAAATAGTTATACCATTACTAATACACCAGATTGAGACACATTCAAAATAGGTATAATCCTTTGCTTTATCAAAATATGATTTGAACACAAAGTCAGTAGGAAAAACCAAGCTAAGAATGCATAAGTTTATTGTTCAATAATACATCAAAATCAGATCCTTTGAAATGATCCAACATCAAAATTTAATAGGATGTCAAGTTCCTAAAATTGTGGATCTAGACAAAAAGAAAATTGGAACTAACTTGAGTGTTCCAAATCTATCTAAGCTAAACTGAAAATATAACTAAATTTCAATTGGGTGCCCTAGTTTTGTATTCCAGTTCAACTAAACCTAAACTATCGTAAAAAAAATCTAAATTAAAATAACTAGAATTCAATGCTAGTTATAATTTTACAAGTTGGGCGTTGGATTTTTACAACACTTTATTTTAAAAAAAATACAACACAACAAAATCTAGAATTCTTGTCTCCAGTCAATTTAAAAAGTTGTCAGTGAATTTTGATATCACTTCGTTCAATGTCTCCATTGACGGGCCTCAGTGGTACTAAAGCTTTATTTTCTATTCAAAAGAATAATTTAACATTTGTTGTTATAGATTTCCAAAGGCAGACAACTCTTCTTGGAGGGACTGGAGTTTCACCTTTTTATTCATCATATTATCTATGGAAGATTATGTCACCTGACTCTGCATCTGATTCTTTAACTTATTTTACTAGGATCCCTTACCAAAAAGGTGTTTCCTAGAATGTGTAGTCTAAGTTTTCTACAAATTGACAAATCTTAATCATGGTTTGCTCCACTAGAATTTTGTTCTTATTAACTTTGACTTGCACTTGTTCAAGATCTTAACTCTAAATTCTATAGCTCTCAACCATTGAGGGAGCTTATCTTGATCTTCTTCAATTACTGCAACCTTCAAAAGATCTTCCATAGATGTTTCATTTATTTTCTACAAAATTGAGATGTAATATTCCCAAACTAATAATTATTTGCTTATTCCCACTTCAATTTTTTGGGCCAAGCTTTCCTAATCACTAATGGAGTGATAGGAATTTATTGACTTCTTCAACACTTCATTGGCTAAAGCCAAAAAAATAAACTTCCATTGCTAAGCTTATGGGATCCATCTTTCTGGGTTAGAATGCCTAATTTCTCCCTTTAATGCAGCTACGAGTGTGGACTTAGGATCTATTGTATCCATTGGTCCAATCAAATTATTTATGTAGGCCATTAATTGGGCTACTTTTGCTTTGAGCTCCTCCTTAGTTTTTTCATCTTTTTGCATCCTTTATAGGATAGTAGAAATAAAAATTTGGATAGATTGCTGCTCTCCTTCCCTTTTTTGTACTCCCAAAACAACTTGGCCAATATGGTAGTCTTCAAGCCACATCTTATACTCAATATTATCCACTAGAGGGATGGTTATTTCTACAATTATGTTACCTTTCTTGTCCATGGTGATAGTTAATATTCTTCCAACCCTTTTTCTTCTCTTCACAGGAGACTAGAAGGCTTCTAACAAAATTCTCAAACTCTGCTCCAAGCTACCTTCTACATAAATACTTTTCTTCTTTTGAATGGTATGGTTGAGCCAAATGGGTATGGCAGCAAACATTCCTCTAATAGGGGAAGAGATGATCTCAGTGTTATGGGAGCCTTCTGAATCAACTTCCTCGGTCTCCTATTGTTCTATTTCAGCTTCGATCTCTTCTTCTCCTAGGACTTGTTCATTATGGGTCTCTTCCACTTGCTCCACTTCCTACCCTGCACATTCTTCAACTATGGTTTCTTCAGTAGGGACCTCTCTTTGTACTTCCTTTTCTATGGGGACTTTCCTTTGTATCTCCCCTTCTTCTAGCACTATTTCTTCTATTGTTGCCTCTTTTAATACTACCTTTTATGCTACTACCTTAATGAGAGTTTCTTCCTCTCCAATAGGTGGCCCATCTTTGGGAATAGGAGGAGGAGATGGAGGTGGATCATGCATGGTGATTTTGGAGAGGGAGGAGGTGAAGGAAGAGGGGATTCATATGGAGGGGAGGAGGAACAAGTTTGTTGAGATTCTCTCTCAGAAAGTCCTTGAATGGCTTCTCTGGTCCTTCTCTTTCTTACCAAAGTTTCTCCTTCCCCCACATCTTCTTCACTTGAACCAATAGATACTGGTTCTTCATCTTTTCTTTTATTTCCTGCCACTTTGGGAGGTGAACCCCTTTTACTTTTGGTTGCAGTAGCGGAGGATCCTTCACCTAATTTCTCTTTTTCTATTATTTTCTCCTTCTTTTTTGATTTTGCAAGTTTTGGTAGCTTCATCATGGGAGAAGGGTGTCTAAGCCAATGGAGAGAATGGGCCATGACACCTTTTGTTGTTTTTTGAATATCATCATTTTCATCTATTGAAAAATCTTCATTGAAGATTGGTTGACTGTAGATGTGCTTCCCACTCTAAATGGGATATAAAAGCTTCCCATTTTATCTCACATCTTTGGAAACTCAAGCCTTAGTGCAAGACTTGATCATATTTACTATCAACCGATAGTAATTTTACATTCTTACCTCAAACTCTTCCTCACAGTTTGTCTAATGGTGTTCTATTTTAGGCTCATGGATGAAGAAAGAGCCTATTACTTTCTTGATATTTCCTAATAGGATAAATCTATCTCAAGCATCATTATACATCACCAGGGCATATTTTTTAAAAAAATCTACACTCTTGGCATTTGGCATATTAGTATATGAATACACTCCCATTTTGATTGGGAAACTATATCCAAACTTATGTTTCCCTGCTATTAACTAGTGAATCTCAATCACATGTGTGCACACTTCCAACAAGATCATTGTATCTGATGGATACCATGGGAGCTTATAAGGATCCTTGTAGAAGCCAACCACTCTGATATATGTGAAGGTTTTGATCTAGATATACCAGTTTTCCCAACTCTTGAGTGCTTCAATGGCATCATTGGAGATTCTCCCAAATAAATATCCCTCCAACCTTGTGATCAAAACATATAAAAAGTTGTCATTGACAACATAGAAATGGGTATAATTTTCCTCTAATTTTAGTTGAGGATAGTTCTTATAGATGGTTACCTCCATAAGATGGAAGGAACCTACCCTATCTAGACCCAAGAAAGAGGATTGAGAAGACAATAAATACACCAAGTATGAATTCATATAGAACTTGGATGTTTGAAGAACAATCTTTAGTTTTACATGGATAGTATCACTGATGACAGTAACCTAATCAATTTTGTCCTTCTTGATATCATTGATAGTTATAATGAACTTAACCATCCATAGGAAAAAATCCCTGGCATGAGGATACTTGAATACTCTATACAATAAGAAAATCAAGTGCTTGATATCCTCCTTGAATTCACTTATATGTTGGACTTTGGCCATTCGAGGGCCACCTCTATAGAGTTAAGCAAAATTTGACTATCATTGTGGTTGAGGCCCTATTTGTGTCATTGTCATCGAAGTATTTCATGGCCTTCTTCATATAGATTGCCTCATATTGGGGGGAGACATGAATCCTAAAGATATTTTCAATCATGTCAGAGCTCACATTGAGCACCACTTCTCCTATTGATCCCATTATCTTCCTAATCCTATGATTGTAATAGTGAGTACATGTAAAAATCGGCTCTAAGAATTGAAAAGTTACTGGAAAAGAAACTACCTACACCAGTCCAAGATTTTCTAATGTTGTAGTGGCACATGTTTAAGTTTCCTCATCATAGACCCTCCTCTTAGATTCCTCCATGTCAACATGATTGAGGTTAATGTCACTAATCTCCATGTAGGAAGAGAACATCTTGGATGGTTGATGATATCCCCTATATTGGTACTTCCTTAGGTGACATATCTCCTGCATATAACCATGTGTTACAATTCATCCATCTTAGACAAAAAATCCTTTTAAACTAAATTATTCTAGTTAAGATATATCTCATAATGTAAAGTAATAACTTGTTAAAAAAATTCTAAAGGAAAAACATACTTTTCGAGGATCAAGCCTCAGGATTACCACTTAAATCCTACCAAATAGTTAAAACATCCTTGTTAAAGGAAGTTCAATTCTTATCAACCGTACCATACACCTCTTATTTACAATAGCATAATCATTTAAGTGAAAATATTGACTAGTAGCATTCAAAACTATTTTAAACTATGTTCAAGAGTTGGTAGTCGAGTATGTTGTTTATCTCTTATTTGCAACAATAAAATGGGCTTCAAAGGTAAGTCCAACCATCGATACCCGAGAAATAATTTAAGGCTATCGGGAGTCAAGGGTCGGGGATCGGCCATGTTGTCTAACATTTTTCCTATGAGTTTAGCATTCGATAAAGGATACTCCCAAGTCCTGACATCCGAACATCCTACTTTTAACTACAAAATTAGACATCAAATTTTTCTAAGACCTCACAAAAGCATACTCCAAAATTATTCATCCAATTCAGACAAAGGCAATCTTCCTTTATGGTTTGAGGGGTCGGAGATTAGGGACATCATCTAACCTTTACCTCAATAATAAGTTAGGTAAAATATACACTCAATCGATGATACCCAAAAAAATAATTTCTAAAACAAAGGTTTTCACTAAGTCTTTAAATTGGTTGTTAGGAGTTGAAACTTCAATTTATCATTCATCGCATCACAAGCAACACATAGCTCTTATCTTCAAAGACCAAAACCTAAAGATCTTGAATATAAAACCCTTAAGCTAAGGAAAGATCAGTGGTTAGGTTTTAGAGGATTCATATAACTTATTAAGTTGTCAGCTTAAATAATATGTTGACCCTCTGACCATAGAGACCAAACACTACTTCAAAAAAATGCCAAGGCAAGAAACATCTATCATAGAGCTAAAAGTTGATGCTCAATCGGAGATGTCATAAAAATCCTTGATCAAGTGCCTAAGCCAAAAATTGATTTAATCACACAAAAAAATAAAAAATGAAGAAAGAAGAACAAAAAATAAGAGATAAAGGAAAACGAAGAGAAAATAAAACAAGAAAAACAAACACACAAGACACAAACACCAAATCAACTCAAAACTAAGACAATAGAACCAACACACATAGACCTAGGAAAAAAATGATTAAATTGATTGATAACTTTGATAGGGGTTTCGATCCAACCTAGTAAAGATGTGAAAAAAGGGCCAAAACAAACACAAAACCACGTGAAACAAATGAACACACAAACGGATACATAAATTCCCAAACCATGAACCAACTTGAAGTAGTAACAATGGAAAAAAATGTGTGCATAGGAGGAGGAGGGTTTTCTCTTGATTTAAAATAGTTTTAGAGCTCAAGAACATGGGTAGTAAAGGTTAGTGTTAAAATGAACATCATAAACTTGATAAAACCATTCAACGACCCCCAAAAACTCCTCATTAATTGCTCATTTAAACTCTATCAATGCAGTAAATTCAAATGATTGAAATGACTAGAGTGGGGCTTGAGGTGACAAGACATCACCACTGTCAGGCATTTAGGATCGGGGGTGAAAAAGAGATTAACTATCTCAAGGAAATAGGATAAATCCACCACTGAAACATTATGCCATCCACAACCTTTGGCTTGCTACTTCTAGTAACTTCAAGCACAATAAAAATGTAGACCCTTATTCTCACTACATCGAATTCATAAGCATTATGATCAAACTCAAATCACAACACTTAATCAAATTTGCATCCTTCACATACCTTTTATAGATCCACACTCATCTTCAATAATTTACCTTACTTATATACCATCCTTGACCTAAATAATCTCAATTAGGTTGTCCTTAATGAAACATATGCACCTAAAACATGCAACACAAAAATAGGTCAACACCAAACACCTCCATGGTGGAAATAAGTGAAGGAAAACAACACCAAGTGTTAACTAGGACCCAAATCCATATCACCATGCTACATAATACAATCACAATCTACAAGGAACCTCCACAAATAGCGCTAGCACGCCACGTCAACCAAACCTAAACTAAACTACAAGCGACCACTTACACACTTCTCTAGGTCACACATGCCACATAGAAATACTCCACAACATCTACACATCTCAGAATACTCCAACATCATGAACAAAAATTGCAACTCTACCAAAACCACCTGAAATTGAGAACACCATAATCATATACAATCAAACACCCTACCACATAACATAACTGACTAACCAACCTTGCGGAACACCTCAAGGGAAGGAAGTTACAAATAGTGTAAGAAAATTCCCAAATCCCCAAGACAAGGAACCTTACTATGGAGAAATTTAGAGTAATCTCATTTCTCCTAGACAACCTTCTACACAGACATACAAACTATCAAACACAACTTTCACTGTAGAACAATCCAAAACCTAAAACTATAGATATAGAACCTTTGAACACCTTTTCCCATTAAATCCAAACTACACAAGCACAACTTCAACCATGAAGAAATATGGATCACAATACTTAACACACCACTGTCACACTACACACTCTTTAATTCATTTTTTCTTAAAATCACTTGGAAACCAAGTGAGCTTACTACAACTACAACTCTTATCCATCAAGAAAATAATGAAAACACTGATGATAGCATCACAACACCTTCTTATCAAATAAAAACACATCCATACTAGCACAAGCACTTGACAACACCAATCATCTTCATATTGTTGACATCAATGACAACACTAGTAGCATACTTGCAACAATATCCCCCTTTTTCATTTGAGGCAACACCAGCTCTTTGAATAACCATCAACAAAAAAACCAACCAACAACTCTACAACAATAAAATCTCCCCCTAACTGGAGTAACTCTTCATACTCTCATTCTCTTGCTCCTGAACACTTTCTCTCCCTGTGGTCTTCAAACCATATCCTCTTTTGCACTACCAACTCTCTTCCAAATGAATCTATATCTCTTGTAATACTCCTCTAAACTATGGTTTTTCAACCAAACTAATTCTCTTTCCCTTTGGTATTAATGACAAAGGGCCATAGACTCATCCAACTCTCTTTCTTTCATTGAACTCTTTTTTTCTCCCCCTTTGACAACACTCAAAGATCAACACTTGCACCTTTCACAAATCATCTACATAGATTTTTTATTTTTGTTTTTCCCTTTTGACATCAACATACACCACATTAACACTACTTGCAACAATACCACCAAAAATCAACCACACTCTCTCTTTTGCATTCTCCCTCTTAGGGGCACAAAATATGCTCCATCTCGCTGCACCAACAAATAGTACTACTACCTACTCCTCCTGGGAGGTAGCCTTCAACATCAATCTAAGACCAAGAATGTATCTTGAATACTCACCTAGATAGATGCACCAATTTATGCATCTAGTTGAGAGGAGGGTCAATAACCCCTAACTTTTGTCAGAGATGCTCAAAAGCATCTTTTGGAAGAGCCTTTGTAAAGGTATCTGCAACTTGATCCTTAGTAGGCACATACTCCAACTTCACCTCATTTTCTACAACTTTCTCCCTTAAGAAGTGATACCATATTGAGATATGTTTCGTGAATGCATATGATTCTTTAAAATATTAATTGCACTTGTATTATCACAAAAGATAGAAATAGGTTCGTCATATGATACTCTAATATCCTTCAATTTTTGCTTCATCCACAACACCTATGTACAACATGATGTTGTTATAATATATTTTGCTTCTGCAATAGATAAAGAAATTGAAACATGCTTCTTACTTAACCTTGAAACCAATATGCTTCCAAGAAATAAACCACCACCAATTATACTTATTCTATCATCTGTACAACTTTCCCAATCTACATTTGTATATGCAGAAAAGGAGAAATGAGTATCCCTAGGATACCACAAACCAAAGTCTAGAGTGCCCTTCAAGTATCTAAATATCCTCTTCACAGCTACAACATGAGATTCTCTAGGGTCTTCTTGATAGCTTACCAAAAGAAAAACTATGTGCATGATATCTAATCTAGTATCAATTATATATAGCAATCCTCTAATCATTGATCTATACCTACTCTGATCAACCTTATGATTCATCGTTCTTGCTCAACTTGCAACTAGTAACCATAGGAGTAAACACTAGTTTACAATCCTTCATCCCAAACTTCTTCAACATTCCCTTAACATACTTTGACTGTGAAATGAATATGCCTTTCTTTGATTGATTGATTTGTATCCCAAGGAAGAAATTCATCTCCCCACACATTGAAATCTCAAACTCTTTTTGCATCTCCTTTACAAATTTCTTTCACATACCTTCATTTCCTCCAAAGATTGTATCATCAACATACACTACCATAATCAAAATTTGTTCTCCTTCCAACTTTGAAATAAAAATTGCTATTTGTGGTACCTTTTCTAAATCCTTGCTACTACAAGTACATGTCTAACCTTGCATACTAAGATCTGGAATCTTTTTTGAGTCCATACAATTCTTTCTTCAATTTGCAGACCATATCAACATCTGATAACTGAAAATCCTTCTAGTTGTTCAATTTATACCTCTTCTTCTAATTCACCATTAAAGAAAAAAGATTTTACATCCATCTGATATACTTTTAAGTCTTTATGTGTTGCAAAATCCAAAAACATTCTAATGGCTTCCATCCTTGCCACTAAATAAAAAGTTTCCTCAAAATCTATTCCTTCTAATTGTTAGTAGCCCTTACACACAAGCCTAGCCTTGTTTCCAACAACTTTTTAACCTTCATTCAATTTGTTCTTGAAAACCCACTTAGTTCCTATCACATTCTTTTTTTTTTTAATCTTGGGACCAATTCCCAAGTCTGATTCTTCTCAATGGTAGTAGCCACAATACTGTGTCTCACTTTTGGGATGTGCTAATTTTTTCCTAAAATCACTGTTTTTAGAAAAACTAATGATTTAAGTCTTGAGAGGCTCCATCTAAAGGGTTTTAATTGAAGAGGGATAGATAAGACCCCTTTACATCAAACCCCCTTGGATAGAACCCATATAGTATTAAATCATACCCACAATGGAGTCTCCTTCATAGCTATCAAAATGCTGGAAGAAAACCATTTTTTTCTTTACCTTTTGAGGGATTAAATATCATTTAAAAATTATATTTTTCAAGATTGTAGCCCTTGAAACTAGCTTTCCAACAAGCATAGGTTTGATATATTTTTATTTTATCATGTATTTAATTTTCAATTTTTACTAAACATAGGTTTTTCTCTGAACATCAAGCTCTTTGTTGTGCAGAGGTGGAAAAATAGTAAACCATTGTAAAAAAAATTCAAAAAATACCCATTCCCTAGATATTGATTTCCTTGTTTCACCCAAAAAATAAAAATTGGATTTTGATATATACACAAAAATTTAGGTTGTACGACACACACGTATGTCCAAATTATAGTTACAGTGACTTCAAAAATTAATTTAAAAAAAAAATATGCAACCAAAAATTATGAAAAATATCCTTTCCCTAGATATTGATGTTGAGAATCTATATTCGAAAAATTAGAATTTAATATTTTATAGAAAAAAAGTTATGTTTTACGACAAAAACGTTACTTTATGAAAATGTTGTTTTTTGTCTAAAACCAGTTATTAAAGGAGATGTTGAAAGATTCATGATTTATTTCAAAAAATTTAAAAATATATATATTTAGAATCTACACACAAATTGCCACAAATTACTAGTTCACATCATCTTCAAATTCTTTATGGTTTAGTTGCTATAGGTCTCAAAAGATGAAGATTCAGTTAAAAATATTGATGTAAATGTCCATTTTGGGAAAAAAGTGAAACACGGTATTGTGATTTCAATCTGTTCCAATTCCTCATTCACATACTTTATCCAATTCTCATCTTTGCATGCCTTAGTTACTGTTTTAGGTTCTTATTATCACATGAAATTTCACCCTACTAAACATGAAGTTTAGTATTCCAATGACACAATGGAAACAACCTCAAGGTGTGGGACCTTGCGTGAATGAGGTTGAGTCTCTGGAGAAGGTTGAATTCCTCTTCTAATCTATGTGCAAATGTGTAGGTCTAACCCAACACATGAAAACCCTATCACCACTCTACTCTAACAACTCACAAGAAAAAGAGATAGAAGGATAACATGAAATGGAATGAAGGTGATACACCAAGATAGAATGTGTTTCTTCTTTGCTTCAGATTTCTCAATACAATAACCAAACCTACTAAGACACATATTTAGACATGAAGGTAAAGAAGCTTACTCAAACATGCAAGAGATAGTTGTGACGATAGTTAGATTTCATTAATATAAGGCATAAAGCTAGATTTTACAATGGAATAATGTAGAATATAGTGTCTACATACAAGTGTTACTTTTATAGATCAAGTATAACTTTGATGAATGCAACTCAAACCCTAACCTAGCTAGGAATAGTAGACAAGGAGATATGATCAAGGAAATATTTGATCATGAAATTTGCACCATAAAGAGAGCCTCAAGAAACCAAGACCTGCATGCCATACCCCTGCCATAAATATTTTCTTGAAAGTGCATCCAAATCCACCATGAAATCAGGGATATGGGAATAAATACATAAAAAGGGAAAAAGGAGTAGCAATAAATGAGTATGGGTTCCACAAAATTCACTTGCAGGAGTCGGAGAATGTATTGAATGTTGTCCTTGAAGCCCAAAATTTGAAATAGGTAGCTGAGGAAATGGTTCAAAAATTAATGGCATTTCCAAGAAAACATGCCAAAACTATGGAAAGCTTAGGGCATTGGGCTCAAAAGGAAGCCTTTTCATCATTAATTGTTCCATAGGCCCAAAAAGAAGCACCCTATCAGACATTGGACCTCAAGCATCCTTCATACCTCATACCACACTAACATCAGGGGGTGGACATCGCATGTTGGGGTTGCATCCTTCTACTTGTAGAAAGGAATTGAGAGCTCGAGAAAGGAATTGAGAGTTGAGTTTCAATAGTCAAGCTTATGTCTTACCGCTTACCATGAAGTGATAAAACATAAGAGGTATGACTGATCCCTAATTCCCAAAATCTTGACAATCATCTTTCAAAGAACTCTTCAGGGATCATGGGTTTGGTGGAGGGCTTACCTCTTACCATAACAAATGGTAAGAGGTCAAGGGGAAGCTTGATGTGCAATCCCCAAAAAACCAACACTTAGTAAATTTGCAGAAATAGACCTTGAGAGGGAGACCTAAGGTGTTGAGAAGGAAAGAAGGCTTAAGGAAGAAGTATGAGGAAGAAGGAATTTCTAGTGTCATCCATCAAGAGGATTCCTTACGCTATTCCTACAAAGAGGTAAGAGGTACAAGGCCAAAGAGTGAAGCTCGAAACTCTGAAAAATAAGGACTTAGTCAAATTTAGTAGAAATGACCAGGATACCGAGGAAGAAAGGGGAAAAGAAACTTGGAAGAAATGCAAAGGGGGGAAATATTATCAAAATTCAAGCATCAGAAGGATGCTTTACCAAATACAAAGAAAAGGAGGAAGAGGGTAAGAGGGATGCCTGGTCCTCGATACTTGAAAAGAAAACACTTAGTCACTCCTCCAAACACATATTAGGTGGTCGAGGGTTGGAGGATAGGCTTACCTCTTACCTTGAAAAAGGTAAGAGGTAAAGGGTAAGGCTGAAGTCCTACCCCCGAAAGATCAACACTTAGTTTATTTTTAGAAGGAAGGATAGGTGGTAGAGGGAAAGGGTTGAGCCCGATGGGCGAAACCCGAAAGCTAGGAAGAGAAATGGAAAGAAAGGGAGAAGGAGGAGGAGATCAAGAGTGAGAAGATGGATGCAAGGAAGTAAGCAAGCGATAGACCGAAGGTTTGAAAACACAACACTTATCTACTTTTAGGAACCTTCAAGGAGAATTCATGCAATATGTCCCATGTAGGATCTCTCTGATTGGTTATCAATGATGGGTCATCAAAGAGTGGCGTCAAATTTCAATAGTTCCACTTCTAAAAGTAAAAAAAAATTTACTTGTTCCTCTGTTATAGCTACTTTATTCCCTATCAACACACCTTTTCTCTTTTCTCTAATTATTTGATCTTCAGAATGGATCTTCTTCACATACTTAGGAGTTTTAGGGATCTTTTCTAGAACTTGTTCCTCTTCAACTGACATCTCTTTTTCTTTCTCATTATCCTTTTATTCTTCACTGAAAGGGGATTCATTAGATGCATATCCTTTTATCATTACTAAACTCTACATTGGTTCTTCATCCACCTTAACACTTGCACTTTCAACAATCTTCTTCAAACTTTTGTTATAGCATTGGTAAGCTCTACTTCTTGTAGATTATCCAAGGAATATTCCTTCATCAGATCTTGTATCAAACTTTCCTAAGTTTTCTTCATCTCTTCTAATTTATCATTTTCTTCCAAAAAATGTAAAATACTTTATAGTAGGATGTTTACCATACCATAACTCATAGGGATTCTTTAAACTATTCACTCTTCCTTGACCTCTGTTGAGAATGTAGACTGCAGTATGAATTGCTTCTCTCTAATAGATATTTGATAGATTTGCTTCCTTCATCATTATCTTAGCTGATTTTTGAATTGTTCTATTTTTCCTCTCCACAACTCCATTCTGCTTGGGAGTCCTAGGAGTTGACAAATACCTCTTTATTCCATGATCTTCATAAAAACTGTTAAACTCATTTGAAGTAAATTCACCGCCTCTATTAGATCTCAAGTACTTTGTTTTCAAATCTATTTCATTCTCAACTATATACTTAATGATTTAAACTTATATAGAGACTTTGATTTTTCTTTGAGAAATGTCACCCAAGTCATTCTAGAATAATCATCAATCAATAGCATGAAATACCTATCACCATATGATATTTTTATTCTAGTAGGTTCACATAGGTATGTATGCACCAACTCCAAAGGAGTTGTGGTAGAATATTCCTTTGTCTTGAACCTCTTCTTATTTTGTTTTCCAAACTAAAATTCCTTGCACATTGCATTGAAAAGCTTTGCAATCCTTGAAAAATCTCTCACATCATCAGTAGAATTGATCTTTACTAGGCCATCAAAAATTGATGTGACCCATTCTTCTATGACATAGCCAAATTTCATTGATTTGAGGCATAAAGAATTTAGCACCATTTCCTTTGAGCTAATAAACATTACCTTATATCCTTATTCCAGCAACAACCAAAGTACTGGGGTTTCATTTTCTAATTTCACAACCACCATCCTGAAACACAAGATTGTATCCTTTGCTACACATTTTTCCTACAATCAGAAGATTATGCCAGAGACCCTTGACATAAAGAACATCATTTATTTTATGCTTTCCATAAAAACTAATTGAACCTTTTCCACAAATCTTAGTAGATGTATCATCACCAAACTTAACAATACCACCATCATACCTTTGAAGTTTAAAAAACTTACTCTTATCACCTGTCATATGATTTGAGCATCCACTATCAATTATCCAGTAATTTATTTCTTCTCTTGCATGAAAAGTAGTCAACATAGTTCCTTTAATGTTGTGACCTATTATTGGAGCACTTTCATTCACACATCCTTCAGAATTAGTAGAATTAGTTCCAACATTTAAATCCATGAACAAGAATGCATCACTATCTTCATTAGGATAGTCAGATTCTTCATCATCAAACACACCATTGTATCTTTCAACATAATAACTCTTCTTAACAAATTTTCCTTTATGATCCTTAAGTTTGTCATTTACAACTTTGATTCAATATTTAGAAGCATAATGGCCTATCTTTCCATAATTTAAATACTTAAAGAGTAACTTACCTCTGTATTTTCCAGTGCCCTTGTCAATCTCCTTACAAAATTTGTTTCCACTTCATCAAGATCATTCGGATCTGATTCATCATCCTTCTCTATTGTGCAAACTTTAAAGGAATCTTCTTTACTTTTAGTATCTTGACCAAAATCTCTCATTTCAAAAGAAGTTAGAGCACCATATATCTAATCTCTAGAATAATTATCCAAATTATGAGCTTCCTCAATATTAGAAACTTTGGAACTATAATCTTTAGGAAGATTTCTTAGTAACTTTTTCACAACTTTGCTTTCTTCTAGCTTACCACCAAGACCATTGATAGCATTGACAACTTCATCAAATCTAAGCATGTTGGCAATAATATCTTCATCTTCAAACATCCTTAGGGTTTTAAATTTGTCTTTGTAGTTTTGCATCTTTGTTTGCTTGAATTTATCATCTCCAATTCATAAATACTCTCCAAATTTTTCTATATCTCTTTAGAAGATTTCATACATTATTTTTCCAAGTTCAAAATTAGAAAGACCACTTAGAATAGCATTCATTTCTTTACCATTTCTCTCATATTTCTTGATTTCATAATCACTTGTTGGATTAGCAGCAAGAATAATGTATTCTTTTACAACTAACTACCAAACACCAAATCCAAGAGATACTAGAAAGGACTCCATCTTGGGTTTCCAATAAGCATAATTTATTCCATCGAACATAGGAGCTTTGACACCCTTCTTATTTTCCATCCAGATCTACCTCAAGTGGTTAAGATTTATCGAAGGAACCACAACTCTGATACCAATTGTTAGATGCAGATGACAATTGAGATGGGGGGTGAATTAATTATATACTTACAACATTTAATCCCTCGATATCATTCAAACCATTATTAGCCCTTAAACCCTTATCATGCATTAGTAGAATGTAAACATATGAAACAATAATACAAACACATCCAAACACATAAGAACACCAGATTTGTGTGGAAAGAAAGAAGAAGGGAAAAACCATGATGAGGATTAGCTCACATATATATTAATTGTAACACCATATATAATTGGGCTCACTACCTAGAAAAATAAGAAAGGATCAATGGCAGGTGGCTCACTACCAAGAAGAAAGAAGATAGAAGAATATTGTTACAAAGAGATTTTTTATCTCAAAGTAATAGGAGAAATCCACCACTGAAACTTTATGCCATCTACAACCTTCAGCTCACTGCTTCCAGTAACTTTAAGCACACTAAAAATGAAGACCCTTTTGCTCACTACATCAGAGTCATAGACATTAAGCTCACACTCAAATCACCACACTTAATCAAATTTTCATCCTTCACATACCTTCTATAGATCCACAGTCATCTTCAACAATTTGCGGTATATACCATCCTTGACCTAAATAATCTCAATTAGGTCAGCCTTAATGAAACGTATGCACTTAAAATATGTAACACCAAACTAGGGAAATAAAAAACACCTACACAATGGAAATAAGTGAAGTATGACCATACCAATGGTTAAATAGGACCCAAATCCACGTCGCCATGCTACACAATACATTCACAATCCACAAGGTACCTCCACAAATAGCGCTAGCACACTAGGTCAGCCAAACCTGAACTAAGACTACAAGCGACCACCTACACACTTATCCAAGTCACATGGACCACATAGAAACATTACACATTCATCAACACAACATCTTAGAATAATCCAACATCATCAAAATATTCTACAACCACTTGAAACTAAGAACACCATAATTTTGTACAATCAAACACCCTACCATAGAACACAACTAACTAAACAACCTTGTGGAACACCTCAACACCTAAAAACTCAAGGGAAGGAAGTTACAAATAGTGTAAGAATGTTCCAAAATAAAAAATAAACCTTACTATGGAGAAATGCATAGAAATCCCATTTCTCCTAGACAACCTTCTACACAAATAGACAAACTATTAAACACAACTTTCACTGTAGAACGATCCAAAACCTTACTATGGAGAAATGTGAAGAAATATCATTTCTCCCAGACAAACTTCTACACAGACAGGAAAACTATAAGAAACCTTACTATGGAGAAATGTGAAGAAATCTCATTTCTCCCAAACAACCTTCTACATAGATAGAAAAACTATCAAACACAACTTTCATTATAGAACAATCCAAAACCTGAAACTCTAGATATAGAACCTCTAAACACCTCTAATCATCATATCCAACCCGCAAAAGCACAACTTCAACCATGAAGAAATTTTGGGCACAATACTAAACACAACTCTATCATACTACACACTCTTTTATTCATTTTTTCTCAAAAGCACGTGGAAACCAAGTGAACTTACTGCAACTGCAACTCTTATCCATCAAGACATCAATGACAACACTAATGATAGCACCACAACACCTTCTTATCAAATCACAACACATCCATAGTAACACAAGAACTTGACAACACCAATCATCTCCATATTGTTGACATCAATGACCAACACCAACAGTTGTTGACATTTCCATTCATCTTTAATACAAATCTTGACTTCTTTAAGTCTATAGATATTAAGATTCAAGAAACTAAATTCAAGGATTCATTAGCTTCATATACTAGACTAGTTAGGGCTCCCAAGCTTAATAAAGGATTAGTAAACTTTGAACTTAAATAAGGAAAAGCTTTGTAAATGGAAATAACATAGGCATCCTATTCATGGTTGATATTCGAACCTACGTCATTCATGAAAAGCCCTAAAAAAGGAAGGGAATGAGAAAGAAAGAAAGATGAAGAGAACAAGAGATGAAAAGATGAACACAATAGAAAAATAAAAGGAATGAAAAAATAACAAACATCCCCTTATTATTTAAAAGGAGTACAACTCCTTCTTAGGATCCAAAATCATGCTTGAGAAACTTCCCATTAACAAGAAATGGGGTTGGTTCTCTGGTCATAGTACTGATCCTAAAGGTATTTTCCCCTAAAATCTCAAATATCTAATAAGGGCCTATCCAAAGTCATTTGAACTTTGAATGGCTTCCTTTCTTTTCTTTAGACTTGTCCCAAAGGACAAGATCTGAGATACTAAAATACTTTATTTTAGCTCTTTCATCAAACCACCATTTGACTACATCTTGATGTTTCAAAACATGCTCAAGAGAAGCATTTCTCTTTTCTTCTAAATCTAGTAGGTTCATCAACCTAACCTGAACCTTATCCTCTATGTCTAGGTAACTCTTCATGAATTTTAAGGTAGGAATTTTGACTCATGGGAAATGTGGGTTATAAACCATAAACCAGCCTATAAGGGGATGTCCCTAACACATTTTTTGTTTGAGTTCTATCAACCCATAGTGCAATCTCAAGGTGAGAGTCCCAATCTTTTAGATTCTTGTCTAATAGTTTCTCAATGACACCTATCAAACTTTTATTAGTAGACTCTACGACTACATCACCCTGAGGGTAGTAATTTGATGAATATTTCAAAATTAATTTACATTCAAAATCCCATTGCAATAATTGAATTGATGAAAAAGAGGGTCTATTATCACATACTAGAGCAAACGATATTCCAAACCTAGTCATTATGTGATCCTCTAAAAATTTGATTACCATATCCATTGCAAACAATATTCCAAACCTGGTCATTATGTGATTGCTTTAGACCATCATGTGCAATAATTTGTAGCTACTAGAATAAACCTATTCCCTATAGATGAGTGAGGGTATATCATTCCTATAAAATCTAAGCCTCATTGGACAAAAGGATGTACCTCATACACGGGTTGTAGTGGCATGGGCGTATTTATTTCTTTTCTTCCTCATGTCTGACATACGTGGAAAGTATTAACATGTTGAAAGGTGTCCTTGAATAGAGTAGGACAATAATACCTTGCCCATAGTATC
Source organism: Sequoia sempervirens (assembly GCA_007258455.2). Taxonomy (NCBI): domain Eukaryota; kingdom Viridiplantae; phylum Streptophyta; class Pinopsida; order Cupressales; family Cupressaceae; genus Sequoia; species Sequoia sempervirens. Next base: position 83,919 of record VDFB02011257.1, read on the forward strand.
TTGTGATTAGTAGCTTCATCCAAACCATGGCCAATGCCAAATTTATCATGAAAATCTGTTAGAACTTAAACAATTGCTTCTTTATCAAGCATATTAGATAAACACCCTCATAATTTATTTGGTACAAAATCCCAGCTTTCACCATATATGATTTTCTCTGAGTTGCATTCATTTTGTTTGGACACTTGTTTTACAATAGATACTGAATGATATCTTTATACCATATGTCTAAGGTAATATCTTAATGTGTGTACTATTGACGCACCAATTGTTTATCTTGTCCAGAAAATATTTTTGAAAATTATTGGCCTCTTACTAACTTCATTGGTTGAATTTCAATGTCAAACTCTTGTAGGATAGCCATCCATTTACCCCTTTATTCTCTAAGCTCATTGTGCATTAGCATAGACTTGATTGTAGCATCTAGGACTATGGCTATTACGTTGCTCCTTTAGATGTAATGTATGAGATTCTTCACAACTCTTACTAGAGAAAATGATTTCCACATTTTTGAATGGATGTAACTCATGAAAGCTATTGGCCTTTCATCACCATCTTCTCCCTTTTGAGTTAAAACACCTACACAAGAATGATTCGAAGTGAAAGTGTAGATATTAAAGGGCTTGGTATAATTTGGACTAGCCAACACAAGTGTGCTAGTTCTGACTTATTTAATTTATTGAAAAGATTTATTTGACTTTGCAGTCCACTTGATCTTTGTGTCCTTCTCTAGCATATCATTTAAAGGGCGTACAATTTCTACAAATTCGTTGATAAAATTTCTAAAAAATTTGATCTTTCCAAAGAAATATTTCAGTTTATTTTTGTTGTTCAATAATGGAAACTTCAAAATGGACTCAATTATATCAGTGTCTATGGAATTACCTTTCTCAAAAATTATATACCTAATAGCTTGCCCTCAATAACTCAAAATAATGCACTTCTTTGGGTTCAGTGAAATACTTGATTCCTTGCATCGTTAGAGGATTTTACGTGGGTCACTTACATGGTTAGCTCTATTCTTGGAGAACACCATAAGGTCATCCATGTATATGATGATGCATTTCCTGATCCATCCCTTAAAATCTATATCCATCACTCTATATAAATTAGCTCTCACAAGGTCGAAAGGAATTCTTTGATATGCAAAGGTTCCCCATTTGGTGGTTAAGGTTGTCTTTAATCTATCTTCCTCTAGGACCATAACTTGATTGTAACCAGAATACCTATCTAAGAATGAAATAATTTGAGATCCATTTACTATTTACAAAACTTCATCTAGTGAGGGTAGCAGATAATTATCGTTTGCAAACACTCAATTCAAACTTTTGAAATCGACGCACAGTCAAATTTCTCCATTTTTCTTTCTTGCGGGTATCATATTTGTGACCCAAGTTAAATGTCTTATTGGGTAAATGATTCTAGAACTCAATGGCTTCTGAATTTCCTTCTAGATCAATGGCTCAAGTAGGGAACTGATAGGATTTTTCCTTTCCCTTAAGGGTTTAGTTTCCTTCTTCATAGGAATGGTGTGAGTAATCACTAAGGTATCATAGTTCTTTAGCATCTTTCAAATCATATTTAATCTTGAATGCAATTTTTTGTTGATTTATTTGGATCATTTTAGATTGATTATTAGCTAGGAGATCTATGGATGAGTCCTATTGTTCCTTTATATTTTTAAGAATCATTTTGAATATTACTATTATAGAGAATATTAGGCACGCCAAAATAATTTTGAATAATGGAAAGTCTTATTAGCATTGCACCTGGGTTTACATATTCAACTAAATGAGCATAACATGATTGGATATAATTGTACCTAGGTTTACCTATTCAACTAAATGAACATAGCATGCTTGGATAGCAAGGGATTTAAATAGTTTCTTGCATCAAATGAATTAGTTTCCTTCCATAGTATTTATGTATGTTATAGTAATTTACATACACAAATAAGGTGAACACACATGATCTCATATATGTGCGTGTTCCATTATTTTATATGTCCCCCATGGTGATATTTTTATTTTTACATAAAAATGTAAAGGTTAAATTTGCATATATGCATGTCATTTCCTAATTAGTTTTGTGCCTATTTTGAAGGAAGAAATTTTATGAAAAAATATTGGCAAATGGCTTAATTTGTGCAAAGTCAAGTCCCTTCCCCTATGCTATATACCTACCTCATTACACATGTCTTACTATGTACCTACCATGCATCCTCATTCTCATGTTCAAACACCCTTATATATTTAGCCTATTCACTTGTTCATCATGTAACTATGCTCACACTCATGTTTATAATCACATGTGTTATCCACCAAGATTTAGCTCTCTTTCTATTTTAAGACTAGTTTTCAATCATGTGATATTATCCTTGAGATCATGGAGTTAAAATTTGAAGACCTAGAAGAGCCATATTTCTTGACATATTTACATCTAGTTCAATTTGAACTCAAAGTATCTAAGACTCACACATAAATCAAGAAATGTACATAATACCCTTACATATAAAGGGTTAATTTCATTATTATTATTTCAATTTTATGATACTTTAGAAAAAAGTAGGAAGGTTTGGTAGACTTTAGAGTTTAAGACAAGTGGAAATTTTGGTGTCCTCATAAGAATTTAACAAATACAGGTGACTAAACTTTAGGGATATGATTATGAGATTATCTGCACTTGAAGGATAAGAATATGTACTCTCACATCAAGATAAAGAGGCTATATGTTTATTTTCATGACTTCTTCACACCCTAATGTTGATTCTATTGTGTTGGCTCCTTCACAATTTCTCATTTTACCTTCCTGGTTAGCTCAGGTTCATAACTCAATTTTACTTCTGCGATAATGATGAGTTGTTATTAATTTCTTATATAAGACCCCTTCATTGCCACATATATCATACTTATTTTTATTTTATCTAGGTTACTTTTCATCCCCACACATTGAAGTGTAGCCTCACACATTAGTTCATTGGTTTCATATAGTTTGTCTTGTTTAAAATCGGGGCAATATTAATGTAAAATAGACCTAGGTAAATTAGCTTGAATAATCTTTCTAAAACTTGTAATAAAGTTTATCCAAGTATTTTAGATTTTCCTTGAAAAATTATAAACATGATACATTTACTAATTCATACATTCATTTAAATGTTCAATCATGTCATGTTTTAGAGTTAATTTATTTATTATTTTAGGTTTGTTTATGTTAATGTATATGCATACATTTTTTTAATTATTCTAAATTAGCATTAGCTAAAGTTCATATCATACATGTATTTGAATTAAAATTAGAACTTAATTAATTTTTATGCAGTGCATCGATATGGAGGGGCTTTGGGCACGTACATATCAAAGAGTTAGATATTGCAATTATTTTTAAATGACCCTTTGATCACGGGGGTCTATAGAAGTAATTGTGAGGAGATTTTAGAGAGTTTAGTTAGGATTAGACAATCATTAGGAGGTGTGCACGCATATTTTAGGGACACTTTAGTAGCCATACTTATCAGGATGAGGGGTGAGGTTTCAAGTGATGTACCTTTAAGCACATTCTAGCTTAGAGTGCCAAAGGAAACTATCAAAACTAAATGTTTTCCCTAGTATTCTACTAGATCTCAAGTGAGGGGGTATCACGTTACTAGGTGCATAGATCCTAGGATGGCCCCACTAATATATCCATGATTTCTTATAGCACATGTTTTTTATCCAAATAATGACTAAATTTTGTTATATTTTACATAATACTTATATGTTGAGGTCCATTTAGGCCTCAAAATTAACTATTTTCATTTACCAAGCCATTTGGGGTAGCTGTGTGGTAGGGTTTGTGACAAGGATGCATGTCGATGTGCATATTGAAAGCACCTAGATTATAGGTCTTTGGTTGGGTAAAGGATGCTTGTCATCACTCCATCCATTAGCCCTATTGGAGATCAAGTTATCATTGCCTCCCAACAAGAAGCAATTAACAGTATTGCTAATATTACATTCTAGGCTTAGTGAATATCTACAAATCACATGGGTCAATATTTGATGAGACAAACACATAGATCACTGCTTTCTCATTCAAATGTATATATTGTGACAACCGTCCCATCTTTAAATGGTATAGACCACACTACACATGATTCCTAGATTCTAAGGGATACATTTTATAGATTGACTAACAACCTGGTGAGAGCTTATGGTGTGATCTCATCACAATTGGGGATCCCCTTGGTAGATGTTACCTCATTTGTGGGTCAATGTTATAGTGGAGATTTCTACAGTCCAGTAGTTCAATCCTCGTATTCTGATATTGATCCTACATCTAGATCATCTTATGGCTTGACACATGAGCCACATACTGGCCATTCCACCGCTTCAGCACATGCATATGATCCACCTATTGATGATTATGTTACTATAGGTGCCCGATAATATGCTCCTACACCTAGTTCCCAATCATCTTCTCCTACACCTGGTGCCCAGTCATGTGCTCCTACACCTGGTGTCGAGTCATCTACTCCTACACCTACTATTATAGGTGCTTAGAAATTTGTTGATACACTTGAGGTTGTGAGAGGAGGTTTTATGGTGATGTTGGCTTCACCTATACCATCTCGCTTGCATATCCTGCTACACACATCATTGGAGGAGCTAGTTTAGAGTAGGATTGCAAAGGATTTGGTGGATCATATGATTGCAAAAGTTGACACTCAAGATGTAAAGGCTATTCTTGAGGTATATAGATACATATAATTTTTAAGTTTATTTTAAGTTATAAATAAATACATGTAGTATGTCACTTTGAAATTAATTTTCTTTCTTTTATGTATTCATGCATATGTATCTAGGTGCGGGAAGCACATGTTACTCCTAGTTTGAGGGCAGAGTATGTACGCACATGTTCTTCACCTGACTATATCGTTGGACAAGTGAGTTTTTTAATTTTTTATCTAAGTTAACTACATATACATTGTACATGTTCACTTATTCATGTGTTATATATAATTTAATTTTTAATTTAATTACACTTTTGTACATATGTATATACATGTTATAGGGCTCAACACATTTATCAGAGTAGGATTAATGCTTGGATGGTTGCTCAACTAGGAGTCAACATGATGACCCAAGAACTAGCTAAGGCACTAGAGTTTATTTATTTACACATGATAGCCATTTTATATTTATATCGATTCTAGACATTTGAGTTTATGTTTATGTTTTAGATCATCTATTGATTTATGTGAACATGTGTACATATTTATGTTTGAGATATATATATATATATATCATCTAGATGACATTGTGTTTATGAACTTATGTTTATGTATGGTGACATGTGCAAAGTCTGTGGAATTTACATGTTTACATAAATTTACATGTTTATGTTTATGTACAAATCATAGATCTGTATATATGTACATGTTTATATGTTTATGTTTATTCAATTTGACATGCATTATATCAAAATTACATGTTTTCAACACCAAATCCCATAGTCTCCATGATACTCGCTTAGGAAAAATGTGCATATAATATTTATGAAGGCTATAGATAAGTTAATATTTTCATGATCTGGTTAATTCAAAGAGTGAACACTCTTATATAGATTCATATGTTGCTAAATTGAATATTATTTAATCCAAATTGAAAAATTGGAACCTTTCCTATCAATGCCATTATTCCCCAACATATTCCCTTGATATCATCTTAAACTAATTGAATATGAAGTCTTTATTATATTAATTGATTGGATTTAGTAAGACATAATTATTTAGTGAAGATGATAAAAGTATTTAGTAACTCTTCAAAAGTTGTCAAATGTGCAATAATGATATTCCCTATATGATATATACATCCTCCTCATTTAAGCTGCAAAGTCACCACATAAATGATAGTGATAATTTAGACCATGAAAGTTGTAAAAAATAGATAATATTAATTTACATATCAATTAGAACAATAATGTTGAACCTAATTGTTAAAATAATGAACTATTATTGGTACATGTTGAAGAAGATGATTTTTTGGATCTTTTCATGTTTTTAAGTAAATTTGGACAAAAAATACAACATAGAAAGCCTCATATTGTTTCATCATAATGATATAGAATCCAAATGTTTTCACAATGATAGCCTATAAATTATTATGCGTCACAAAATCACAACTCAACAAAAGTTGATAATATAATGTATGAGAACACTTCATGTGTTTAAGTATGGGTTACTAATAAAGCATATTCTTTGAGACAAACCAAAAATAATATAGAGCAAAGAGGGGTAGCATAAAACCCACTCCCATATTAGTAAAAATAAAGATCTAATTTATTATAATGTTTTGTAATTTAGTGTTCTAAGATAATATTCCATGGGACCTATGTACTTTTCTTCATCACTCCATCCCATGGCACTGCCACATTAGTTTTTAAAGTGCACTCTTTTAATACTCATGAACTCTACAAGACCTTCACAACATCAAATTTCCATTTTATCTATAGATACTATTGTACTTATAAATTTTCATAAGCTATGCACAACACACTAATCTATTTAGAACAATAAGAAAATCATGCAAAAAAAGTGTACATGTAGACTTTAAGCCAACATAATTACTGTGGAAGAAACCCTAAAGGGGAGAAACCCCAACAAGAGTGAGCATTTTTCTCCTCATTTCACTATCTATAGTTTAATTACAAAGGATAAAATAGCTCTAGGGAAAATTGGAGTCCTTACAATGTACAAAATGAAACTTCATACACCTATAAAATATTTGTGTACCTTAAAAACCCTTGTTCTAGCACTTATAATATCAAAAAAGAACATATAATGAAGGGTATCATGAGATCAAACCAATAAAACATGTTCTAACATGCCTATATGACATTCAAACATCCTTACTTGGTTCCAAAAGGAAGATTTAACATCAAAAAATTATCATAGTCCATGCTCTTTTTTATATATTATGGTGAATCCATCTCTTCTACCAAGGAGAAATTTTGAAATCAAAAGAATTAAAGTAACTTCACTCATTTTGAACCAAGAGGTGAATTCTTAATTATTAGAATTAAAATAATTTCACAACTTGCACAAACTAATGATTTCATCATTTTTTTATTTTTATACTTAGTTTGAATGCATATACCTCCATGTTAAGTCCACTCTAAGATGATCTAGATCACCCCATGCATTCCTTTAACAAAATTATAGTCAATTTTGCATTATACCACATCAAACAATGATGAACTCCTATTTCTAAGGCCTAAGACATTATTATTGACTAGAAATAGCAACTTTTACTCAATTTTTTGATCACACATGATCTAAATATACTAATGAAACTTTCAATATAGCATACCATCATCTAAATGTATAGCTCTATAAACATGTATTAATATGACTAGATTATGACACACACATGGACAAAAGATATAATTTGGCATACATGACATATACATGACAATGTGTAATGTTAATTACAAATAGACCTACAATCTCTAGGTAAAAAGATATATTAACTAAAATAAAATATATTATACATGTAGTTCTTTAATAACATTTAAGACATTGTTATGTCAAAGACATTGTTATTATGTTTATTTTCCTCTATGATTGGTATGACCCTTGGTGACTAGTCTATATCTATGGTGGTTTTAAATCATGCTATCATGATGGAAATTACTAGTAGCTTTAGTTCGGTTGTTAGTCTTTTAAGTTGTTTTTGATATGATCTACTTAGGGTGATGGTTTGGTTTTTAGACCTGTTGTTATTGTGATGTTAGTGTTAGTCTTTTGTGGATGGCCTTTGGTGCCTTGTATTAATGGGACAACACCCTTGTTTTGCTGCTTTTTATATCAAAAACATTTGAGAGCATGTTTGAATGAAATAAGAAAAATATAACATATCACATCTAAATGAACATATATCTCTAATGTGCACACTTTTAAATGTTGTTAATTGCTTAAATGAACTTAAATTAACAAGTTTAAAATACTTGATTACATGACCAAGATAATAGAAAGTTGTTGGTGTGAGAAACTAAGCTCAAAATATTCATTCCCAAATAACTTTTGCATTCATGTGTCACACTGATTGGATCAACTTTCTCTTCAATAACTTTTAATATTCTTTGATGATCATCTCTATCTAGTCTCCACTTGTGATTTCCATGTGCACGTGGAACTTGAAGAGATAGGCCAATAGCAATTACTATATGGCTATATTGTAACACCATCTTTTCAAGATGGTAATCAATAAAATGAATCCCATTTTAAACAATTTTGACTTGTTTGAGATATGTCCCTTGCACTACAACTGAACCTATGGGAAGCAACATTTCATCTCTTGTTTGTGCAACATAATAAATAATAATTGACACCTTCTATATTTCCAACCTTTTCTATGACCACAAAAACATATCCTATACATATTATATATACAACATACATTCAATTTTAAAAAATTAGAGCCAATCTTTAATTGTAGAAAAAAATCAATATATAAACAAATTACAATTTTTTTTAAATTAACAAATTTACAAACTTTGCATCTTGAAATTTATATGTACACATGCTTATGTATCTTTTTTAATAAATCTTGAAATATGGTCATAATCAGTTGAAATCAAAGGAATTTCTTCAAATATTTCATCTTCATCTTCATTGTATGTTTCAATAATAACTAGTGGCACTAAATTCCATTCACCAACATATGCATGTTGTTGGTTGTTGCAACTATCATAGTGTCCCAAAATGCATTCATAACAAAAAAAAAAGTAATCTCTAGTATACAATGTCCATGTGTGTCTATCTGTACTCATCACACAATGCAAAGATCTTGGTTTGTCCACCCTTTTGCATCCATGCATTATTCTTCTATCCACTTCTACAAATATATATATATATAATATATATATATATAATATATATATATAATTCAAAATAATTTAATATATATGTGAGTTCTTAAACTTAAATTTAAATAAAAGCAAGTTTAAAACTTTTTCAAACAATAAATTTAAACGTACCTAATATCTCCCAAAACACTCTATTTGGACATCCATGGTTCCTTGTTGAAGATGTGTCGACATCACTTTTAAATTATTTCTTACACCATTCAAAAACATCATGTGCATCATTTATACTCTCTCCCTCATAATCCATTTGATGTTTTCTTAGAGCATGTTTGATGCAAGCCTTGCATCATCATATTCATCCTTTTCATGCCCACTCTCAAAGAAATTCTAAACATGTATATTATTGTGTTGATGATATCTACATAGTGCATAAAATGGCCTTGATGATTTGAATTGTGATGCACACCTATTGGACCATACAAAATTTTGTTCAATCTTCACACCTCTTATTGCCAAATCTTCAAAAAACTTCTTAAAGTTAATGTTGGACAAAAAGTGTGTATGCTCTTTATCATCACTAGCATAAAAACAATATTCTTTCTTTATGACTCATTTTTCATATGTACTATCAACACCATCCAAATCCAATTGTGCATGTCAATAATAAACATGCACCATAATAGAGACCTGATTTGAATAGTAATATTATGTTTGAATCTCCTTTTGATGGGTAAAAGAGTAATTTTCTACAAATTTGACTACTAATATAAGTGTTCCAACCAGGAAAGTATCTCTTAACAACTAATATTATTTTTATTGCCACTTAGCATAAAATGAATGATGTATGTACGATTGTATCAATTTAGAAAAAAAATCCATAAATTTTCCAATAGGTACCTCCTCTTCTACATAATCTAACCTTGTGGATTCTTTCCCAAATTTTATTTCAAACTTTATGTATTTGTAACTCTTGCAATTTACCATCTTTGACATGTCATTATATTCATTTTCAAAGGAATTTTAGCTAGATTTCCATATGTTTCATAAATTCCTTTTATGAATTTCATTGGAGGTCCATATACGTCATAATCAAATTTGTCACATAAGATGGATACTATGAATTGACTTACTCATTTAGGAGGTGCATTTTGAGAACCATCACTTTCTTCTTTAATATTTTGAAATGCTTGATAGTAAAGATCAAATTTAATATGATAACAACAATAGAAAGTTTCAAAAACCTTGTTTTACCTCACATAATGTGGCCTTAACATTTGAAACATTGTTTGGCCAATATTTATATGAGGATTTGCATCAAAAAACATCATATACATCTCATGTTGTGTTATGTCTAACCAATGTTTTGTATGCAGTCAAAAATTGTCTCTAGGCCTAATCCTATCATGTAGAGCATCTCTTTTATTTGATGAGGGATGAGTATGATCATGCCAAAAATTTGAGACCAAGTTCCTAACACCATCTTCAATCTTGTCAGAATGAGGATCCCTACACATCAGTGCTCAATTGCCTTCTATAGAAGTATCATCCAAAGCCTTTCTCCTTTTCACATATCTTGTTAGTGTCCTACGTAAGCCAATTTCACTTGAAAGTGAAGAGACTTAATTCTTTCTTATCATTTGTGGAATTACAATATATGTCAACAACACTCTTCTTGAAATGCTCTTATCTGTTGATCAAGATTGGTTCCTAGTGGAACCCAAACCTTTTTTAACATTTTCAATAATATTTTAGTCTTCTAGGCCTCATCTTTTCCTTTTTTTATGAAATCTACACCCATCAATTTTAATGGATCTTTTAGTTCATCAAAAAGAAGCAATGTTGATAACAATTACGCTTGACCAAGTGTATCATAAATTTTGAAATAAGTCTCAATTATTTCCTTTGAAGTTCTTTTGAATGCCCTCTTAGAATTAGTAATAGGTTGTTCAACATAAAACTCCAATTTGTCAATATCCATTTCAAGTAAATGATCCATATTTTTTTAATATTTTTTTCTCTTCACCTCTTTAATTAGATTCATAGTATGAATTTCGGTAGAAGGAAGTGATCTTGACCCTTTTCCAATATCAAATTGTGTACGGGTCTCCTCTCTAATATCAATTATTTATGCTTGGGTCTCCTCCCTAACATCAACCATGTCTACTTCAGCCTCCTCTTTTCCAATAACTAAATTAGGCTCAGAGACCTCTACTCCAATTTCCATACATTGAGCCAATGTACACATATCATGTATAAAAGAGAAGATTTTAGAATATATAAAACTTAGATTATTGAACTATGGATCTAAAGCATCAAGGTGATTATGAAATTTTAGAATGATAAAGTGTTAACAATTAGGAACATAAAGTTAATAATAGAGAAAAAAAGTGCACACCTTAAAAAAATTTCCTCTTGTAAATTACATTTCTTAAATGACACACATTTATGTTCTTAAAGTGGCCCTTATACAAAAGGAATTAACTTGAAAAATTCAATAAAAATGAATTGATACATAAGAACACTCAATATGTGCACAATAAGTATCATTTCAAAACTAATAGTTGAAACAAAATAGGTTAGACAGATATGTCCTTATTGTCATAAACATAGAAATAAGAGTGTGTAACATCACATAATATATTACTCAATATCAACACAGTGAGATTTATAATAAAAATTAACAACCATATCATCTAAAAACTACTTGATCTCAATTGCATCATGTTCAATATGCTCATCATAATTTTAATAATGCATGAATAATGTTTTCAATTCACATAATCATTCAAAATAGCAAATTACAAAGACCAATAATTGATATTATTAATGAATATGCATTCAACATAAAAAATTCCAGGGTTAACATCATGAATGAAATAACTCACGGGTCACATATACATAGAACAAATATCTTGTAATTAAGTCCTAAAACATGCTACAACGTATAAGAATTATAGGCAATAAGTCGAGACAAAATCATAGAAAAATTGGGCCTTACACCATTAAGAAACTTAGTGTTAAGAGATGAACAAAATTAAGAAACTAGGTCTAGAGAGTTTTCTTTATTTAAATATATTAATCAAAATTATAGATTAAAATATCTAATTTAGATTACAAAATAAGCTTTGGACTAAAACCTGGCCTAAAATAACTAACTTGAAAGAGTTGGGACTCAAGACACAATCTAGAAATAAAATTAGGAAATGAGATGCAAAAATAGGAAAAACATAACTTATACACCTAGAAATTGGAAAGTGTTGAATGAAATTGAGAAACTACTTAGTGTTAAATCTTTATTAAATTTAGTGTTAAGAGATTAACAAAATTAAGAAACTTCTTATTTAGTGTTAAGAGATGAACAAAATTAGGAAACTAGGTCTAATGTTTTATTTTTAAATGTGTTTATCAAAATTATAGATTAAATTATAATTTAGATTACAAAATAAGCATTGTACTAGAACCAAACCTAAAATAACTAACTTGAAAGAGCTGGGACTCAAGACACAATCTAGAAATAAAATTAGGAAATGAGAAGCAAAAATAGGAAAAGCATAACTTATGCACCTAAAAATTGGAAAGTGATGAACAGAATTAAGAAACTACCTAGTGTTAAATCTTTATTAAATTTAGTGTTAAGAGATTCAAAAAAAATTAAGAAACTTCTTATTTAATGTTAAGAGATGAACAAAATTAAGAAACTAGGTCTAGTGTTTTCTTTATTTAAAAATATGTTTCTCAAAATTATAGATTAAATTAGAATTTAGATTATAAAATAAGAATTGGACTAGAACCTAACCTAAAATAACTAACTTGAAAGATTTGGGACTAAGAAACTTGATCTAAAAATAAAATGAGAAGCATAAATAGGAAAAACATAACTTATGCACCTAAAAATTGGAAAGCACAATGAACAAAATTAAGAAACTATCTAGTGTTAAATCTTTATTAAATTTAGTGTTAAGAGATAAACAAAATTAAGAAACTTCTTATTTATTATTAAGAGATGAACAAAATTAAGAAACTACCTAGTGTTTTTCTTTATTTAAATATGTTTATCAATTATACATTAAATTAGAATTTAGATTAAAAAGTAAGCATTCCTAACCTAACCTAAAATAGGAAAAACAAGACTTATGCATCTAAAAATTGGAAAGTGATTCAACATGAAAATATTTAGATATATTGCATTTATAGGTCCTTGGAAAGTTTTAAGGTTGTCTTATGGATACTAGTGATGACATGAAACTAGCTATAACTTAGTAATTTACCATAGGTTACATGACCTTGGACATAATGGGATAATAGCTAGGGTGTATGTAGATTGGGCATGAAAATGGAGGTTCTAAGGGTTTGGGATGGATAAGAGATGGATGTAAAGAATGGTGCTTGCACAACAAATTTATTTTTTCAACAAAAAATTCTTGTGGATGCATGATGACGAGAAGTGGGGGAAGAGGGGTCTATTTATAATATGTTTTATGAGGTTTATAGGGTAGGTGAAAATTGAATTTATGATAGGTGGAACATAAATGAGACACATATTAATTTTTTGTGGCTAAAACTCATCAAAATTATCCCCTCTAATCAAGGAATGTGAGAAGATATGGCTCAAACATGTATGCTAGGGGTGTGACTTTAATATTTAATGCTAGGAGGCTTTGTTCTATAAGGAAGTCTAAGGAGATAAAGTTAACACATGCTAAAGATGAATGTGCATATTTTTTATTGTTAGGGAGGGATTTATAAGGGGACATATAACTCAAATATAATATGAACAAGGATAAAACAAGGTTAAAAAAACATACAAAGTGGACATCTAAAATGAGTGTAAAACATAGTAAAAGAAGTTGTGAAAATAATTGAGATCTTATTGATCCTAATTGTAAAAAAATTCAAAATATGCCTTTTCCCTAGATATTGATGTCCTTGTTTCACCAAAAAAAAAGTTGGATTTCGATATATACACAACAAGTTATATTTGAAGGCATACACCTATGTCAAAACTATAGTTGCAGTGACTTCAAAAATTAATTAAAAAAATATGTAACAAACAATTATGAAAAAATATCCATGCCCTAGATAGTGATGTTGAGAATCTATATTTTAAAAATTACAATTTTATCCCTTATAGAAAAAAAATTATGTTTGACAACATAAATGTTACTTTTTGAAAAATGTTGCTTTCCATTTAAAACTAGTTATTAAAGGAGATGTTGAAAGGTTCATGATTTACTTTAGAAAAAAAAATAAAAAATATATTTAGAATTTACACATAAATTTTCCAAAAATCACTAGTTCGCATCATCTTCAAATTCTTGATGGTTTATCTGCTATATTTCTTAGAAGTTGAAGATTCAGTTTAAAATGTTGATATAAATGTCCATCTTGGCCAAAAAGTGACACAAGGCATTGTGATTTCACCCATCACCCAAAACACATGTTGCTACATCTGAATTTGGTGTTGACTCATTCATGAGTTCTATTTATTCTTTGTATCAAGGCATTGCTATCATCTTTCTAAATCTACCACATTGGGATGTATATCCACTAGACATCACATCCTTTGTTTATAGAATCCTTGATTGTAGATTTGGATGAAACCATTGAGGACATTCATCTTTTATTTGATGTCAACTTCAATGAAGTTGCATTAATTGTTGTCATCTTTGGATATTGTTCTTTCATTGTATACATCATCTTCTATTATGACAGATTGTGTAGATATTCATGAGCTAACCTATCCAAATCAGTTAATATCATATGCAATAGTATCAGATTCACATCAGTCCAATTATCACCATACATCCATGGTCCCTATTCTTGAATCTTCTTTGTTACTTGATCCATCTTATCATCATCTATCACACATTAATATTAGATTGGATATCTTTGAGCCATTTGAAGGCATCATTGGAATCATTTTAGTCTTTGGATCATATGCATCATTTAGAGACACTCATTTTACTTCCTAAATATTCCTATCTAGATATTGGGGGGGTGACTCACTATCTAGAAAAACTTAAACCCTTCAGCAATATGCAAAATCAATCTATTGACAAGATCATAAACCCTTAACCAAATTTGTAACACTTATTCAAATCTACAAAAATGAAAGATATAGCAATGAACACATGTGCATAAGATAACACTAGATTTATGTGGAAAACCCAAGAAGGGAAAAACCATGGTAAGACTTAACTCACGATATAGAAGCTCGCTACTTATAGAATTATAATTTAAGGCTCGTTGTAAATGGACTTGCAAACTAAGATGCACAAGCTTAGGGAAAGATACAAGGGACTTGCAGTACTAAGGTGAAAAAACCCCAGGGAAAGATACAAATTACAAGGATCTGATGAGATTCACTATCTTAGAGAAGGATACAATGAAGAATATAGAATTACAACATTTTTCAACAATACACTCTATTGATTGAGGCATTAAAGCTCATTTCCTATTTATTTTCATGAATCACTGCTTCAATTCATCTTTGTACATCTCCACACACTCTCACACACCTTACAATTGAAATTTCCTTGCATTTATATCCTCTGAAAGATCTCAAAACATCAATTAGGTCAGCTAGAAAGAATAAAAATAATGATTTCGACAAGGCAGCCACAAATACATTATGTGTTCCTATCTAGAAGATAGAGAGGACCAAAACATCTTATCACATCTTCCAATGTGATCCCAAACAACTCACATGGTGACACACATCAATCCAAGTTGGAAACAAGGAAATGTGGGGATGAAATGTGTAGCACATAACTAGTCAGCCCAAAAAGCACTCTTACACTTGAATAAACTCAATGTCTTTCTCAACAAGATAGGTCAGGACCTAAATACAACTTAACACATCTTTTTATGTTGGTGCAGCCCTCTAATAACACAACATAGGCAAGAAAACAAGCCCTATTGGCCGGATATCCACAAATTTCCTAAAAAACCAACTCAACACAATATGCAGTACCAAAGAGATCAATCATTAACATTCTAACCACAATGAGATGTTACATGAACATTCAATAATACTTCCAAATACTTATTTCATAGTCATGCCACAAACAACCACCAAAATCCAAATAGAGCCAAAATACTTCATCCTAGAAACATATAAGATACCGCCAAGAAATAAAACATTAATAAACCAACTTGCAGACCACTTCATTGCATGAAAAATAAACTAGGATACAACACAATAACTGAGAGCACATCCACCAAGTTGTAGGAGTAGAAACATCAATGTGAATAAATATGAAGGATTTTCCATACCAATCTAGACAACCAACAAAACTACCAACACACTGCAAATAGTAGAAACCTCCTCAATAACATCAATGACCTGAAAATATTGAAAATGAAGGTAATATTGTAGCTTAAAACTTGTAAAACTATGAGATTGTAGATCTAATTAAGTGTTCAATGTCACAATTCTTTGTGTATGAATAATTTGTTTAGATCAATTGTACCAATTGTAGAAAGAGGCAAAATATTGTAGAAGAATGAGACAAGAAGATAGAAGTGACACAACATATATGTGGAGAAACCCTTTTGGGAAGAAAATCCACCAGAATCAATAGTTCTTGTATTTTTTAACCTTAGAATAAGATTAAAATACTAGTGTATCAATCCTTGATAGATATGCTTCCTTTGCCTTCAACAATCCTTCTTCACAACCTACAAAAAAATCTCATAGAACTCTCATCCACTTATTGCAATTAATAGACAATTAATTAGCATGTAAACCCATAAGAGTTGTAAAATTCAAGAGCATAAACCTCCTCAAAAAAATCTACACCTAGATTGGGCAAGTAGAGTTCCACCATGTAATCTGAAGTCAAACCAAAGTCTTCCTCAATTTAGGCGCCCCAAACTGAACACTTAACTAAACTTTGGTCAAGAAAATATCTTGCAAACTCCACCTCAAAGTTGGCACCCAAGAATGGGCTCACTTGACTAAGCCTTGTAAATATCTTCTCATGCAAAAGGTGTTAAATGAAAGATACCAACTTGGGCACCCAACGTGGTCCCAAGTCACTCTTAGTTAACTAAAACATATCTCTCCACCAATTCATGCAAACATTATGCATGATTGATCATCCCCACTTAACTGAAAGTATCCACATGTTATCTGTCATGCAACTAAAGTCATTAGTCATGCAACTCAAGTCAACTCAATTCAACTAGCAGTCAATTCAAAATAACTGCATGCAATTGAAGATAACTAAACCATAACTGAACTAAAATAAACTAAACTAAACTCATGTACATATCAATCCCTAACTTTTAGGATCAAAACATGCATTACTGAAGTGTTATCAATCCTCCAAATAGCTAACTAAAGCAATATGGGTTCCACCTTCCAATGTGGGTGCCCCATGTGCCCCTATTTTGTAGGAGCTCTTCTTGGATGTCCCCACATGTTTCTATCATTTAGGAATAATCACAAATTCCAATTTACATGTTCATTTCATTTGAACTTAATCTCTTTCTAATCCTAGTGTTGGGGAACACTTTCCAAGGACTTAGGAGATACATGAAATATGTTAAGGATTGCAATTAAATGGAATCTTATTCCCAACATTCTCCCACTTGACATTATACATTGCAATTATTCTAAACAAGGAATCATTATTATAAATCAAGTGCAGGACTCAAGGCCAATGGCCTTCCTGCACCAAGAGAACTTATCTATAGGAACTAGTTTCGTAAGATAATTTGCAACATTGATCAAATTGCCAACTTTCTCAATCAATACCTTCCCACTCTCAACCATTTCTCACACAAAGTGATACTGAACATCAACATGCTTAGTACGAGCATGATACATAGGATTTTTGGCTAAACAAATAGTACTTTGACTATCACATTCAAGTCTAATTTTCTTGCAATTAAAACCAATACCTTTCCCAAATCTCTGTAACCAAACTGCCTCTTTAGAGGCATTTGTAGCAGTCATGTACTCTGCTTTTGTGGTGGAAAAATAAATTGTGGGCTGCCTCTTACTCATCCAATTAACCGCAACTACAAATAAAGTAAACACATTGCCACTTGTTGACCTCCGACTATCCAGGTCTCCTGCCCAATTTGAATCAACAAAACCCTATATGTCCAATGATCTATGCATAATATCAATATTATTAGCACCATGATAAACCAAACAGTAATCAGAAGTACCTCATAAATATCTAAACACCCTCTTAACATAAGTCCAATGTTCTTTATCCGGGTTAGACATAAACCTACTTAGAACTCCCACTGCTTGGGCTATATATGGTCTTGTATAGACCATTGCATACATCAAACTACCAACTGTACTAGCAAATGGAATTTCACAAATTTCCTCATGATCAAAATCAGATTTAGGACCCATGTCTAAACTTAACTTTGTGCAAATTGGTAAAGTAATATTAATTGGTTTATTATCCTACATGTTAAACCATTTCAAAATAGTATCAACATAGTTGCTTTGACTTAAGAAAATCTTTATGTTACCTCTATCTCTACTAATCTCCATACCAAGGATATATTTTGCAGCCCCTAGATCCTTCATCTCAAATGTGTTGGAGATTTGTGCTTTCAATTCTTTGATCATTACCTTGTTGTTACCAATAAACATGTCATCAACATACAAGATAATAATTAAAGTTTGATCATCAATAAGTTTTATGTAAACACAATGATCTTCCTCACTCCTAGCATAACTAATTTTCAATGCAAAAGCATCAAACTTCTGGTACCACATTCTAGGTGACTATTTCAATCCATATAAATATCTCTTTAACCTGTAAACCAATTCTTCTTTTCCTTTTACAACAAAACCATTAGGTTGCCTCATATAAATCTCCTCATCAAGATCCCCATGTAAGAAATTAGTTTTCACATCCACATGTAAGAAAGCAGTTTTCACATCCATTTGCTCTATCTCAAAATCATAAGTAGCAGCAATAGATTTAAAAGGAATCTAATAGAAATTAATTTAGCAATAGGAGATAATATTTCATTAAATTCAACTCCCTCTCTCTGGGAGTAGCCCTTGGCTACTAATCTAGCCTTGTACCTTTTGAGATTACCATATGCTCCAATTTTCTTTTTAAATATCCATTGACAACCAATGGCCTTTCTTCCTTTGGGAAAACTCTCAAGATCCCATGTATCACAAGTATCCAAGGAAACCATTTCCTCATGCATAGCTTGTGAACAAAGCTTGTTCTTATCTGAAGAAAAATCTTCCTTGTAAGATCTAGGTTCATCATTAGTACTCATCAAAGAAAATATACAATAGAAATTAGGTGGGTTATACCTATCAGCGGGATTTCGTTGTCTTGTGGATCTTCTCAAAGAAGGTTCTTCTTGTTCCTCAATATTCTCATCATGAGCATCTATCTCAGAACTCCCTAAACTCTCCTCATCCAATCAATCCAATTGTTCTTCGACATGTGCATCTTCATGCTTCTCAGTATTTATCTCAAAATACAATGTTTGAGAAGTATCCTTCTCCTTTGGTTGTTTCTTCTCCTATATAAGATCTAAATTCCCTAAAAATCACATCTCTAGATAAAGTAATTTTTCGGGTTAGATGATTCCAAAGCTTGTAACATTTTACATTTTCACCATAACCTATGAATATGTATTTATATTCTTTTGGATCCAACTTAGACCACTTTTCTTTAGGCACATGAACAAAATCCTCACAACCAAATATCCTTAAATGTACAACACTAGGTTTCCTACCTAACCACATTTCATAAGGGGTTTTATCTTTAATAGATGAACTATGAGATCTATTAATTAAATAACAAGAAGTACTTACAACCTCAACCCAAAGGAACTAATCTAGCTTAACACTACTTAACATACTCCTAGCTCTTTCCATTAAGGTTTAGTTCATCCTTTATGCTACTCCATTTTTTTGAGGTGTATATGGAATAGTTTTTTGTCTCACAATTCCTGCATGCTTACAATAATCATCAAATTCCTTAGAACAATATTCACTACCATTATCTGATCTCAACACTTTTATCTTATGATCTTATTGTTTCTAAACCAATGCCTTAAATTATTTAAACTTACTAAACACATCAGAATTGTTATGCATGAAATAGATCCAAGTGTATCTTGAGACATCATCAATAAATGTGACATAAAATCTAGATTTTTCAATAGAGTCAATATCCACATGACCCATAACATCTTAATGAATAATATCTAATAATATTTTAGCTTTATTTGTTCCATTAGGAAATGAAGATCTAGATTGCTTTCCAAACACACAATGCTCACAAAAATCATTTTTTCCAATTTTATAATCAGGAATACCGTCAACCAATATATTTCTTATTAAGAATGTTCCTAAGACCTTTTTCACCAATGTGGCCCAATCTATGGTTCAACAACATACATGTATTTTCAGCTTTAGTTACATTGGCTGATTTATTAAAATTTGAAGTATTAAGCTTAAACAAAGTCCCAATCTAAGATCCTTTAGCAACCACCATATTCCCTTTCACCAATCTGCAACCACCTTTTTAAAATGTCACATGCATTCCAGAATCATTGAACTTAGATACAAAAAGTAGATTTCTAGCAAGTCCTGGAATATGTAAAACATCATTAAGGGTCTTAACCCTACAATCACTGAAACACAACTTTACCTCTCCTTTTCCCACAACCTTTGTTGTGTTATTATCTCCAAAGAAGACATTCCCTCCATCATATGCAATATACTTAGTGAACCACTCCTTGTTAGAAGTCATATTATAGGAGCAACCTGAGTCAATAAGCCAAGAGTTGTCACTAACAATATTAGATGAAATGACCAATGCATCATTATTGTCATTCAAGGATTTCTCTATAGAAGCATTAGAACTCTTTTTCTTGTTCTTACAATCCTTCTTTACATGTCCCAATTTCTCACAGTTCCAACACTTTACCTTACTCTTACCAGGGGTTTTAGACCGTCCTTTGGACTTACCCTTTCCTTTCTTGTCTCCCTTAGGTTCCTTTTCCTTAGGCCTACCTCTTACAAACAAGGCATCTTGGGATCCCGTTTTAGACTTCCTCCTCATCTCCTCTAATAGGAGAGTAGGAATTATAGTTTCCATCTTAGGATCTACACTACTACCACTGATAGCAACAATTAGATTTTCCCAAAACTCTACTAAAGAACAAAGTAACAAAATGCATTTATCTTCATCTTCTAGATTTCCATCTATAGATGCTAACTAACTTAGAATCAAATTGAAAGCATTTAAATGATGTGCAACAAAATCTCCATCTTTCATCTTTAAAGAATACAACTGTCTTTTCATATACAACTTATTGGTAAGGCTTTTGGTTTGATAGATATCACCTATCCTCTTCCACAATTTATATGTGTAGCTTCAACGGAAACATTCAAGAGAACAAAATCAGCAAGACATAACCTTATAGTCCCTCTTGCCTTCTTATCAAGCTTATCCCAATCCTCATCTGACATCGTGTGTAGATGGATTTTTCTCATTACAAACAGCTAACCACCGATCTCTCTCTTCAAGGAGATCCTCCATTTTTAGTTTCCACATCTCATAACTAGATCCATTGAATCTTTCAATATCTAAACAAGAAGTAGAACTCATTGTAACACACTTCTTTTAGAGATATGCAATAACACAATAGTAAAAGTTCCCACTATAGCCAATAAACCTTCAAAATTTTAAGAGAAAGGCATCCCAAACTCTAACCAACCATTAGCTCTAATACCAAATGTTGAAAATAAAGGTAATATTGTAGCTTAAAACTTGTAAAACTATGAGACTGTAGATATAATTAAGTGTTATTTTTCACAATTCTTTGCGTATGATTAATCTATTTAGATCAATTTTACCAATTGTAGAAAGAGACAAAAGATTATAGAAGAATGAGACAAGAAGATAGAAGTGACACAACATATATGTGGAGAAACCCTTTTGAGAAAAAAATCCACTAGAATCAATAGTGACTATATTATTTAACCTTAGAACAAGATTAAAATAATACTATATCAATCCTTGATTGATATGCTTCCTTTGCCTTCAACAATCCTTCTTCGCAACCTGCAAAAAAAATCTCATAGAACTCTCATCCACTTGCTGCAATTAATAGACAATTAATGAGCATGTAAACCAATAAGAGTTGTACAATTCAAGAGCATAAACCTACTCACAAAAATCTATGCCTAGATTGGGCAAGTAAAGTTCCCCTATATAATATGAAGTCAAACCAAAGTCTTCCTTAATTTAGGTGCCCTAAATTGAACACTTAACTAAACTTTGGTCAAGAAAATATCTTGCAAACTCCACCTCAAATTTGGCGCCCAAGAATGGGCCCACTTGAATGAGCCTTGTAAATATCTTCTCATGCAAAAGGTGTAAATTGAAAGATGCCAACTTGGGCGCCCAAGGTGGTCCCAAGTTAGTCTTAGTTAACTAAAACATATCTCTCCACCAATTCATGCAAACATTATGCATGATTTATCATCCCCACTTAACTGAAAGTAACCATCTATTGTCTACCATGAAACTAAAGTCATTAGTCGTGCAACTCAAGTCAACTCAAGTCAACTAGCATTCAACTCAAACTAACTACATGCAACTGAAGCTAACTAAACCATAACTAAACTAAACTAAATTGAACTAATACTGAACTAATACTGAACTAAACTGAACTAAACTGAACTAAACTAAACTCATGTACATATCAATCCCTAACTTCTAGGATCAAAACATGCATTTTTTAAGTGTTATCAATCCTCCAAATAGTTAACTGAAGCAAGATGGGTTCCAACTTCCATGTGGGAACCCCGTGTACTCCTATTTTGTAGGAGCTCCTCTTGGACATCCCCACATGTTCCTATCATTTAAGAATAATCACAAATGTCAATTTACGTGTTCATTTCATTTGAATTTAATCTCTTTCTAATCCTAGTGTTGGGGAACACTTTCCAAGGACTTAGGAGATACAATATTTTTAGGATTGCAATTAAATGGCATCATATTCCCAACATAAAAGATAGGAGAACAATGTCCACAAAACACAAACACTGAATCCCAAACTGCAAGACTATGTCTTCAACATCAGGGGAATGTAGAGCATTCTCCCAAAAAGTCTTCAAAGCATCTTCTTGAAATAAGAACTTTTACCAACTTGCAGAGACCAAAAATTCCTTGTAGCAACACATACTTCCTCAGCAATAATAGGAGAGAACATACAACATACTAGAGACCATCCACAACAACTCTCCATCATCATTACTTCTAATCCTCATCTTAATATATCATCATGATAACATCAACAACTATACTCAATACATATTTTCTTGATATCAAATAAGGCATGACATCCAACCATGAACCTTAGCAGCATCAAAGGCATGATATCCAACCATAAACTTATCATCATAGAGTATAAAAAACATACAATTGTAGACACCAATAACAGTGAATGTCAAACAATACTCACAAACATGTGCAACAATATCCCAAGTGTTGAAACTAATGTCAATAAACTCACCAAGTGTTGACATCACAACAATATCCTCAAGTATTGACATCAATGACAACCAATACCAACAATCTCCCCCTTTGGAATTGGTGGAAACACACACTTTCTCACTGTCCCCCTTTTACATCAAGGAAAAAGGGTCACACACACCTACACCTTAAAAACAACACATTATCCCCCTTTCACCAACAACACTTCTTCTTCAAACAACTACACATTTTCTTCAAGCTCCCCCTAAGGAGCACATAATTTTTCCTCTTCAAAATTCTCCCCCTTTGATGCACATTCACTCCTTGAAGCAACTAATAGGTTCTCCCTATCAGTAACAACCATTTCCATCTCCCCTAAAAGGAATCCACCATTAGTCTAGGCATAATAGTATATCTTGAATTACTCCCCCTAGATAGATGCACCAATTATTAGGCACATACTCCATTTTGACTTCTTGCTTAGTAGCTTTCTCCCTTAGAAAGTGATATTAGATACAAATGTGTTTGGTCCTTGAATGCATTACTAGATTATTGGAAATGTTAATTGCATTGTTATTATCACACAATATAGGAATAGGTTCATCATAAACTACCTTTACATCCTTCAAAGTCTACTTCATATAAAGCACCTAGGTGTAGCAAGATGTTGCAACATTATATTCAGCCTATGTTGTGGATAAGGACAGTGAGTTATACTTCTTGTTGAACCAAGAGACCAATCTATCTCCCAAGAAAAATGCACTTCAACTGGTGCTTCTCTAGTCATTCACACATCTTGTCCAATTAGCATCAACATAAGCACTCAAAGAAAAAATCTCATCCTTTTTATACCACAAACCATAATTTGGAGTGTCCTTCAAGTATCTGAATATTATTTTCATTAATTTCTTATGAGTTTGCTTAGGATTAACTTGAAATTTGGAAACCAAACATATTGTATGCAAAATATCAAGTCTAAAAGTAGTCAAGTACAACAAACCTCCACTAATAGACCTATTAAAATTATGATCAACCTCAAGAGACTCATCAGTCTTGCTCAAATGACAGCTTACTGACTAGTTTGGAATTCTCCATGCCAAACTTCTTCAACATCTCTTTAACATACTTAGCCTCAGAAATAAAGATACCATCATGTAGTAGAGAAATTTGAATCCCAAGGAAGATAGACAACTCACCAATCATAGACATCTCAAACTCTTTCTACATCTCTTCTAGAAACCTCTTACAAATATCATCATCTCCACCAAAGGTGATGTCATTCCTGAACATTAATTTAAAGATTACTATCTGTAGTACCATTCTTGAATCCTTACTAAAGTATGTACTTATCCAACTGATCATACCAAGATTTAAGAGCTTTCTTGAGTCCATACAAAGCTTTCTTAAGTCTGCATACCATGTCTGGATCTTCTAATAACTGGAAACCATCTAGTTGCTTAATGTATACCTCTTCCTCTAGATCACCATTCAAGAAGGCTAACTTGTCATCCATCTAATAGAATTTAAAATTCTTGCGAGTAGAAAAAGCAAGAAACATCCTTATTGCCTCCATTCTAGCTACCGAAGAAAAATTCTCCTCAAAATCAATACCTCCAACTTATGAATAACTCTTGCATACCAATTTGGTTTTGTTCCTCACAGCTTCACTATCTTCATTTAGCTTGTTCTGGAGAACCTACTTTGTTCCTATCACATTCTTATCAGTTGGTCTAGGAACCAATTCCCATGTCTAATTTGTTTCTATTTGATTCAATTCCTATTCCATTACCTTTATCCAACCATAATCTTTGCTAGCATTAACAAATTTCTTCAGCTTTACTTTAGATAGTAAACACAAATTTACTTGCTCACTTGATTTTTCAAATCTTCACCTGGCCAGCACACCTTCATTCTTGTCACCAATGATCTATTCTATATAATTAGTATTTTTAACATACTTTGTTGGATTCTTGGAAGCCTTCACTAGTTCTAGTCCCTTCTTTCTCTTCTTCTTCTTCTTCTTCTTCAATGTAGGGAGACATGTTAGATCTGCAAACCTCTGGTTCTTATGAGATCTGACACAAATCTTCATCTACCTTAACATTTGTGCTTTCAATCATCTTTCCCAATATCTTGTTATAGCATCTATAGGCCTTGCTTCTGGTAGAGTAACCAAGAAAGATCCCTTCATCACACCTAAGTAAAAACTTTCCAAGGTCTTCTTCATCTCTTCTAATGTAGCATTTGTTTCCAAAGACCCTGAAGTATCTAATAGTAGGAGGCCTACCATACCATAGCTCATAAGAGGTATTAGTGCTATTGACCCTCAACTATACTCTATTAAGAAAATATATAGTAGTGTGAACCACTTCCTTTCAATACATATCAAGCAAATCAACATCTTTCAACATAGTCCTAGCCATTTCTTGTGGAATCACGTTCTTTATTTCCTCTACCCCATTTTGCTAAGTGTTTCTAGGAGTAGATAGATGTCTCCTAATACCATGATCTTTCCAAAAAAAAAAAAATCATTTAAAGTAAATTCACCTCCTTTATCCGACCTTAAGAATTTGATCCTAGCATCCATTTCATTCTTGACTTTTTCTTTGAAGATTCTAAACTTATCAAAAGCTTCTGATTTATCTCTTAGAAATGTAACCCAAGTCATTCTAGTATAATCATCAATAAGTAACATGAAATACCTTTCACCTTGTTGATTCCTTGTTCTTGTAGGTCTACACAAGTCAGTGTGAATTAGTTCCAATGACATTGTAGCCTGGCACTCCTTGCTCTTAAAACTTGTCTTTGTTTTCTTTCCCATTTGACACTCTTTGCATAAAGTGTTTGTAGGCTTAGTTATCTTAGGCATTTCTCACTACATGAGTAGTACTAATATTTACCATATTGTCAAATTCGATGTGTCTCATTCTTTTGTGCCATAGCTAGCAATCATCAAACTAAGCCAATGAATAGATTCTTCCATTTTCCTCCTGTAGACGTCCAATTTAATCACTTCCATATGATCAAACGCGTCTCCTTATTCATCCAATTGCTCATCCCCTCTGTCAATATTAATTAAACCATTTGTTTAATTAATACCTTGCATCTTACATAAGGGTCCTAAAGTATTTAATTTAATAAATACTTTACCCCTTTTCCTCCTCTAAATTAAATAAATTAACCATTTTATTTAATTTAGTCATATTCCCCTTTTGGAATTAAAATTCATTTTTTAATTCCTCTTTTCTCTCTCATGGTCACATCCTCCAACTTTTGCAAGTTGGTCCCTAATCCATCTTAATTACTTCATCTTCTTCTAATTAACTAGGGTTAGCATGTGCACACCCTTAGTCATCATTAGGGTCACATCCTCCATAATCTCCCACTTGCTTCTAATGAGTTATTGGTCCATCTAACTGAGTACTTGCACAACCTTAATCATTTGGTTAGCCTAACCTAATCCTCCTCCCACTTATGGCATGTGTCCTTAAGTCAACCTTATTAAAGGCTTTCTCCTTTTGGACAAGGCACTCCACTTCCCCATGTGAATTTTTAATTCACCTTTTAATCCCCCAAGGCACCCAAAAGGAATTTTTAATTCCTTCACTTCTCCCCACATGTCCTTCACCTATTCTTTATTCTTTCCCATCTCCCTATGAGCATATTTGAGGAATTTTTAATTCCTCACATGTCCTCTCACCCACATGGGGACAAGGACCTCCTTTATGAGGAGATCTTGTCCAATCCCAAGGTACTTTGCACCCCCCTCCATGTCATGTACTTCTCCTTCCACCTCATGTCCACTTCACCTTTTAGGGATACATCACATGCCACATGTCAAGATGTGAGGGCTTGTGAGTTCTCAACTCACCTTAGCCCTACATCTTGATATTTGGTGGCTCAATCTTGACATCCATCTCTTCTAGGAATTCTCAAAATTCCTATAAATACCCCCTCTTTTCTCTCATTTTGAGAGAGATCATTTTGCTAGCCAAACTCTTGCAATTTTGTTTCTCAACTTATACTTATCCATTTTCATGTTTTTATCCACTTGCACTCATTCTCACAACATCATTTAGCTTGCATCTTGTGCCATCCAAGGAGCATACACATCAAAGATCGAAGGGCCAACCAAAGGATCGATTCGACGCAAGGTATAGAGTTCCATTTTGTTGCTTTCATCTTGTGTTGTTTCCAACTTAGGCTAATATTGAGGTGTAGGTTGTTTTGGTGTTTATTTGCACTCTTTTACTTGCTGCTTGTTTTCTAACGCTCACATTCGATCTATCACACCTCCTTTAGAAGATAGACATTTCCATTTGTCTGTGTACCTTTTGTAGCTAATCTTACAAACCCTTCCTTCCCAATTTCACAACCATTGGCATTAAATGTAAGATTGTATCCTTTGATACACATTTCACTGACACAGAAGATTATGCTTCAAACCTTTGACATAGAGGACATCCTTATTTTTTCTCTTTCCATTAATTATTATAAGACCCTTTCTATAAATTTGTGCTAACTCATCACCACCAAACTTAACAGCTCCAAAATCATCCTTCTTAATACTAATGAACCTTCTCTTGTCACTAGTCATGTCGTTAGAACAACCATTGTTAATCACCCAAGCATTTTCTTCTTCTTTTGTATGAAAGGAAGTCCACACAGTCATGAATCTTTCATTATTTTTGTCATCTTGCAAAGTACTAGACTTCTTACATTTTCCAAATATCACCCTTTTTGTCTTTCGGATCCATGAATAGGGTTTCATCATTTGAATCATTACCCTCATATTCTAAAGAAAAGTTGCTTTCCTTGGAATAAAAACCTCTTTTAAACTTATCTTTTTTACTACTAGCATTTGATTCTTTATAAGGACACTTGGATTACAAAAGGAACAATCCTCCCACAACTGAAACACTTGAAAGGTAACTTGCCTTTGTATTTTTCAGTGCCTTTCTTCAATCTCATCAAATTCATCATCCTAGTCAGCTGCTTCATCTTCTATCTTTTTACTAGTTTTGAATACAACTTCCTTCTTTGGAACATCTTTTTCAAATTCTC
This sequence comes from Sequoia sempervirens, assembly GCA_007258455.2. Classification (NCBI taxonomy): domain Eukaryota; kingdom Viridiplantae; phylum Streptophyta; class Pinopsida; order Cupressales; family Cupressaceae; genus Sequoia; species Sequoia sempervirens. Next base: position 112,319 of record VDFB02011257.1, read on the forward strand.
TAATTTCAAAGGTTGTGAGAGCACCAAAAATTTCATCTACTAAATACATATCCAAGTCCTTAGACTCTTCAATAGTAGATACCTTATGGTTGTAAGATTTAGGGAGAGATCTATGAACCTTATTCAAAATTTGACACAGTCAAGATCAAAGGGCCTTATCAGGCTGTCACAATCTCACAACCCACTCAAACTACGACACAACACAGATAAACAAAACAACTCTCTTTTTATTCAATTAAAATAAAATTATAGATTACATATAGAAGTTTCATTGCAGATCCCATTTCCCTAGGCTTCATAACCTGTTATAATGCTCACATCAATCCATTAGTTCTCGTCCATCTTTTTCCCTTGAAGCTCTTTCCCTGAAATGAAATCAAGAAACAGTCGTTACAACTTCCTTGCAGGAAAAATGATCTCCATCAATAACAGTCAAGCACACAAACGATTGAAACCAATAGTCTTCAACTTTAGCCCAATGAGATGTCAGGGAGATAGCTAAAGATCTCCCTTCAACATAGGGATGTCTCACTAAACAAGCATGTAGTCCATCAGGATGTCTGGGAGACTTTTCTCAAAGTCCCACCAAAGTCAAAAGATCTCACCAACATTGCACAAATTCACATCGAACTATTGAAGATACAATGCTTAGAGTTTCGTCGATGTAGAAAGGTCTCGCCAATGATGCATAATCTTCCCATTGGATGAATCGAAGAGACTTTTCTCAAAGTCCCTCCAAAGGCAAGAGGTCTCATTAACGAGAGAATACAATCATACTATCAAGGAGACAAGGTATGAGGTCCCGCCAAAGTAACCAACTTCCGCCGATAGAATACATAATGCCTACACATGAAGCGTTATCGGGCCATCATGGGAACTATGGGTGAAGTCTCATTGATAATGAAGATTCGTGCCAATGAAGAGTTAAAGCATTGCATTGTGCTACTGAGGTAACGCCAATTGATGTCTCGCCGAAATCACATAGTCCCACTGATGAATCACAACTTAGTGTTGGTTCCATCGAGAGGTATGCCAACTAAAGCCTTGTTGAACACAAGATGCCATTCCCATCCCTATGACAATTGAAAGTGAAGTTCTTACTTTGTTGTGCATCTTCTATGTGATGAATGCCAACTAAAGTCCCATCGATCACAAGATGTCATAATGAACAAAAAAGTGGCTCTAACCTACATCAAAATGCAAAAATATTGAACATGAAAAGAAAAAATATTTTTGGGCGATGTGAGATTGCATCTTATTTTGCTTCTTCACCAAGACCTTTGATACTAGTAACAACTTCATCCACCCAGAGTATATAACTAGTAATATCTTCATCCTCTTTCATCCTCAAGGTTTCAAATCTTCTCTTAAAAATTTGCATGTTGATTTAATTTTTCCCCATACATCCTTAGTAGAACTACAATTCATCACCTTCAAAAAATTTGAATCAGCTAATCCACAAAATATAGCATTCTTATCCTTGGTATTATTCCCATACAACCTGATCTTAGTTGGATCTATAAGAGAAGCAATAGGAGTAGTATAACCATCCTTGACAAATTTCCAAATACCAAACCCTAGAGAGTTTAGATGGCCTTCCATTCTCAAGTTCCAAAAGGTGTAATTTGTGCCATCAAACCTAGGACCTTTTAAAACTCCATCATGTGCCATCCTAGACCCTTCCTCAAGCAATTAAGCTATTTTCAAAGGAACTTGGCTCTAATGCCAATTTTTGAACACACCTAGATATTGAGGGGGGTTGAATCAATCTAGAAAAAATTAAACCCTTTCAAACCTTAAACCCTTCAACAATATGTAAAATCAATCTATTGACAAGATCATAAACCCTTAACTAGATTTGTAGAACTTATTCAAATCAACAACAATGAAAGATATGAAAATGAACACATATGCACAAGATAACACTAGATTTACATGGAAAACCCAAGGGAAAAACCATGATGAGAGTTAACTCACAATATAGAAGCTCACTACTTACAAAGTTACAATTTAAAGCTCACTGCCAATGGAATTATAGGCTAAGGTGCAAAAAACTTAAGGCAAGATACAAGGGACTTGCAATACTAAGGCACACAACCCCAAGGAAAGATACAAATTACAAGGGCCTGATGAGATTCACTATCTCAAATCAAGATACAATGAAGAATATGGAATTACAACATTTGTCAACAATACACTTTTTTGACTGAGGCATTAAAGCTCATTTCCCTTTTCTTTCCACAACTTACTACTTCAATTCATCTTTCACATCTCCAAACTCTCACACACCTTTCAACTAAAATTTTCTTGCATTTGTATCCTCTACAATATCTCAAAACATCAATTAGATCAGCCAGAAAGAACACAAACAATGATTTTAACAAGTCGTCCACAAACAACAGTATGCGGTCCTATCCAGAAGATAGAGAGTACCAAAAAAAATCTTATTACATCTTCCAATGTTATCCCAAATAGCTCACATGCTAGCGCACATCAATCCAGGTTGGCAACAAGGAAACATGAGGATGAAGTGTGTGGCACATAACCAATTGGCCCAAAAAACACTCTTACACCTGAATTAACTCAATGCAGTTCTCAACAAGATAGGTCAAGACCCAAATGCAACTTAACATAACTTCATATGATGGTGCAACCTTCCAAGCACACGAAACAAGAAAGATAGCAAGTCCTATTAGCCAAATATCAACAAATTTCCCAAAAAACCAACTCAACACAATGTGTGGTACCAAAGAGATCAATCATTGACATTTAGACCACAATGAGATGTTTCATAAATATTCAGAAATACTTCCAAATACTTCTTTCATACTGTCATGCCACAAACAACCTCTGCAATCCAAACAAAACTAGAATACTTCATTCTAAAAACATAAAAGATACCACCAATAAATGTAACATTAATAAACCAACTTTCAGACCACTTCATTGCATGAAAACTAAACTGGGATGCAACACAAGAATTGAGAGCACATCCACCAAGTTGTAGGAGTAGAAACATCAATGCAAAGAAATGCAAAGCATTTTTTAGACCAATCTAGATAACCAACAAAACTACCAACACATTGCACAATAGCAAAAACCTCCTCAATAACACTGGTGACTTGAAAAGATAGGAGTGAAATGTCCACAAAACACAAACACTGAATCCCAACTAGAAAAATGATATACTCAATAGTGGAAGAATGCAAAGCATTCTCCCAAAAAATATTTGAGGCATATTCCTGAAACAAAAACTTTCACCAACTTGCGGAGACCAGAACTTCCTTGCAGAAACACATACTTCCTCGGGAAAAATAGGAGATAACATACAACATACTAGAGACCATCTGCAACAACTCTCCATCACCATTACTACTAATCCTCGTCTTAATATATCGTCATGATAACATCAGAACTATACTCAATACTTCTTTTCTTGATTTCAAACAAGGCATGACATCCAACCATGAACCTTAGCAACATCAAATACATGACATCCAAACATGAACTTATCATCATAGAGTATAAAAACAACATACAATTGTAGACACCAATGAAAATCAATGTCAAACAACAATCTCACAAACATGTGTAACAATCTCTCAAGTGTTGACAACTAATGCTAACAAACTCACCAAGTGTTGACATCACAACAATCTCCTCAAGTGTTGACATCAATGATAACCAATGCCAACAATGTTTAAAATTCATGGATCATCTTCAAAATCTAGTGTTGATCATCTACTAACACTGCATGCATCCTTTTGAGGGGAGGTTGCATGGTTTCTCTTCTCCTATCAGTTTTGGGAGGAAGCATTTCCTCACATGGAGATCATCACTTCACATTGTCTTGCAGGGTCACATAGACCTTGTCTCTTTTCTCTCCCATGGGAGGAACATTAATTATACTTTGAGCTAGAAGTGGTCCTTGGTGGGTCATCATGAGTCCTTCTATCTTCTTCACGTGTACATTTTGTTTCATTACATCATTTCTCTTTTAGAGAGGGGTTTTTATTTCCTATTGGGTTTTTCTCGTTTACTCCACTATATGAGAAATTTGTACATGAGTACCTAACATGGCCTAGTATTCAAGACTAATCATTAGTACATACATTACTCCATAAGTTTCACTTAAGAGGGGGTGTCAATGTAAATAGTCATTATCATACCTAGTTAGCTAATCACCTTTCTTGTATTGACCTATTTATACCTAGCTTAAGTTTACTTAAGTTTCTTTTTCTTTTATCTCACTTTGAATATGGTTGAGACATGTGTTCTCGTGACTTGAAACACCTATTGACACTTGATCACACACTTGTCAAGTGAACTCACAAGTGTCCCACCTATGGAGGGGTAGTTAGAGTTTCACTTGTACTTTCTCACCCCTTGTCCCTGCCTATATATGCAAGGCTTGATCATTATACTCTACACTCTTCATTATATTGATAGACATACTATCATGTTCATCATTGAACACTTGTGGAAGGTTATCAAATTTGAGCTCTCTAATCTTAGAATTCTCCAACATGAACCCACTAGACTATGACTTTGGATAATAAAAACTAGAAATTATAGCAAATGATTAGTAAAATGGATGTGGGTCCCACTAGTCATGTTGGAAATGTGCACACAAATATGAACATAAAATAACAAGATAAACTAAGCTAACCAATTCAATTCACATTAAACTATAACACTCAAATTAGACCATAAGAAGACTTAAACAACATAAGAAAACCATGCAATATACCTTCATTCAAACCTTCTTAATGTACCAAGCTATGGTGGATAGGTCCAACAATTTGAAATTCAATATGATAGTATCTAAGGTGCTCACAATGACAAGATAACATTAGCATTCAAGATTTTGTTGCAAATGGATTATGGTGATATGTATTTATATATTTTTGGGGATGTGAATGGAGGGATAGGATGTGTTGTGAAGATCAAGGGATCACATGCCTTGAGAAGCTTGGAGGCATGGGAAGCCTCCAAGTGGCATGTGGGGAATAGAGGTCACAGGGTATTCTTAAATCCGAGGAAGATCAAGGGTTAGGAATGTGTCTTGGAGGAAGTGGAGGGCTAAGATCCAAAAAGTAACTTTTTGGAAGGAAGTGAAGATATCCTTCATACCTCAAGTAATCTATGTGTACAAATGATATGACTAGAGTACCCACATGGGGTAATAAATCCTTGATTAATTATTGAGAAAATGTGCAAATAATTAGGGAGCCTAATTTATTTTGATTAGTTGACTTCATAGAATGTTCACAAAATAGGAAATTTAAATAAGTATATTTTTTTTTAAGGATGAGGTGGGATAGGCTTAGGTAAATAAATATTTGCATTTATTTATCTAAGGTAGACCATATAAAAATGAAGAAATATATATTAAAGATGAAAGGAATAAAATTGAAACTAGTGGTTTCATTGATTAAATAATAAAGTATTATTTAATTATTTTTGGAAGAAATATCAAATAATCAATCAAATGTAAATGATTAGTTATAGAGGAAACAATGAGTGACAAGCTAAAATGATGGTGTGTCGATTTTAGGCGTCTATAAGGATACAAATTAAATGGGAATGTCTAGTATGTCTAAACAAGGTTACTAGATCAACATTAGAAAGGGTATATTGGTGGCTAGGGGTGGCATAGGCTAGGCAAAAGAGGTTAAAGCAACACAAGACACACACACGGGCTAAGGAAGACACACACATGGGCTAAGGGTTAAAATAAACACAAAGATGTAATAAGGAAGTTGTAGAGTTAAAATTAAATGTGAATGCTAATACAAGTTTAATTCATTCCACGTAGTTTTCAATTAAAAGATAAATTCTTTGTGTGGGCTTGACATCTTTCTTATGAGTGGTGAGATTCAAAAACTAGTAGTATATTTGTTTAACCATAGGATGATTGTGTAAAACTTGACTTTATTAACAATTTTTAATAAAGATTAGGTGGTTGGTAGAAAACATGTTAGAATGTATTTGATTTTTTTTTTTAAAAACATATTGCTAACAAGTCAAACTATCCACAGTGACATTTTAAGACCGTAATATGATATTGTTTTATGCGTGAACACCTCTAAAACTAGAGTACACCATCATTGAGCCCTCTCTCCTAATTATAATACATTCCAATTAAAATTAAAAACTTGTTAACCAAAATATATTGTTAAGAGTGGTCATAAAACCACTATAGCAAGAATTCAAAAGACTTTTATATAGGTGGTTGTAGTGTGTCCCAATTAGAGTCAAGAACTTGTTGACCAAGTAAATTGTTGAGAATACTCATGAGATCATTATGACAACTCCTCAAAAGACTCCTATAAAGTGAAGTCCTCATGACATAATGCTTACAAAGATTCCATAATGCAGTCACTTCCAACTAATCTCTTCCCATCACTTACTCAATCTAAATTGTGCTATATTACATACTTCAAAAAAAAATCAAAAAAAAATCACATATCAAAATGGATTTGAAATCATTTGTACTTTCACATTATAATCCTAGAGTACATTACTTGAAACTTTACCCATCACAAAGAATCCTTAATCATCTCAATTTTTTATTAGATATAATCATCTCCATATTTGCAGGAATACATTCAATTTGCCCGCATTTGAAATCTTGTGAAGTACTCTAATGGCTTAGGTTTCATCCATATTTGTGTTTGAAAAGTTTGATAATGCTTATCAATATCAACAACTGTCCCCCACCAACAACACACTAAGATAGCCAAGTCAAAGACGCTACCTTCACCATCCTTTCAAAAATATGGTTGTGACAGAAACCCCTCTTTAACCAACAAGTCCTTATAATATTAGCTCAAGAAACCCCTCTTAACCAATGAGTTCTTATAATATTAGCCCATGACAAGGTCATACTGTTACCTAAACTATTGCAGAGTTAGTTTGATGTAACATACGGTCTATCCTAAGAAAGAAATAATCCTGTGTTCAGAGAACAATAGACATTTCTGGGCATGCATGTTCTTAAGTACAATCAAGTGCCCCAGTGAAAAGAAAATACCACAGTAAGTAAAAAGGCATTTAACCTTCACAACTGTTGGTCACTATCCCATAGAGACGAAATGTACTTTCGAATAGACAAAACTTCTTTCCAACCAGCCATAATATATGCCACCTAATTAGGAGGCCTGCAAATCTTTGTTTTTTAAGGGTATATTTAATGTTTGTTGTTCATATAAAAATACCAGGGTATATTATCAAATCCCTTCATTCTCTATCTTTTAACAGTCAAAATATACTTCACCCACAATGAGACAGCACAATAAGACAGAACAATTGGTTTATTAAATCTGGGAAAATTTCATTTGTTGTGATTACAGCTGGCAAGGCCGTAGCAGACATATGTAAAATTAGAGGTAACTGTACAGCCTGCTTCTTACATCTGTTAAATAAACAATAAGATATCATACAATTGGAATACTTGAGACGAGAAGAACAGCAGAAACTATGACAATGGATAATGAGTGCCATGATAAACCGACGACAATGGAAAATGGAAGCCATGATAAACCAATGACAATGGAAAATGGATGCCATGATAAACATGGCAAATTCCACTTTGTACTGATACATGGTGCAGGCCATGGAGCTTGGTGTTGGTACAAAATTGTTCATCTTCTACAAAACTCAGGACATAAGGTGACTGTCTTGGATCTCACAGGGGCAGGCATAAACCCTGTCAATCCTGATTCTATCACATCTTTTGAAGATTATGATGCACCTCTTATGAATTTTCTATCTCAGATATCCAACTCTGAAAAGGTTTGTGACTGAACAACTATCTTGTTTGTCATCATGTTTGCTACAGGTGGTCAAATCAGCTGTATTGATGATATGGGTGTTGCTTTAATTTTATGTATTTGGTCAGGTTGTGCTAGTTGGTCACAGTGCTGGAGGTCTAAGCTTGAGCCATGCAATCCATGTGTTTGGTTATAAGATTGCAGTTGCAGTTTACATTGCTGCCACAATGCTGCCAAGTGGGTTTTGTTCAGAGCAAGATGTTCAGCTGGTTTGTTTTACATTCCCACATATGAATGATCACGTATATGCATTTTCATAAAGAAAAATCCTAGAGAGAGATGGTTGGTTGGAAGTATCTATATTTATCTATTTTGTTTAAAGAAACATAGAGACTGGCTTGGTAATCAGGTGATTCAATTCAATATTAACACCACATAGATGAGAATAACAGATTTATTGAGATTTTGATTAAAGAATACATGACCAATTGTGCCCACCGCAATATATCCTATAAGATTTTTGCATAGTTTCATGTAAACTATGTTTCTTGGAGGAGTTGCTTTGATTAGTTCAGTTGGGTAATTTGCACTTCATAGAAATTGCGAACAAGTTTCTTTTTGAGTTGGAGTTTCCTCTCATAATTCTTACTGGTCTGCGAAAATGATATCATTACATTGGTATCAGACCAACTAATGGTTTTGGGTATATTGCAGAAATTGCGTTGAATCTGGGAAAACTTAAAATTCTGGATAGTAAAACCTACATGGTGTAAGAAACTAAGAATATAGGCTAATGGGCATGAAAGATCTGTCAATTTATGATATTCTGTACATACTAAGAGAGGCAGAAGTTGTTTTGAAGCTTTCCACATTACTATTGAGAGCAAATTTGTTTTTTGTTTTTTTAACAAACCATAGGAGACATGAGAATTCGGCCATCTGATTTTCATTGATAGAAAGTGAAGCCAAGGCTTCATTTCTGATTACAGTTCTATTTAATTAAAATGATGAGTATTAACCCCTTGAAATTTTTTGTGCAGGGAGTTCCAGACTTGCTGAAAGTGAGTGAATTCAACCACGGTCTTGGTCCAGAGCATCCCCCAACAACTTATAAAATCTGCACAGAATTTCAGAGAGAAACCCTCTATCAACTCAGCCCTCCTGAGGTATTAATCAAATTTACATGTCTAAAACCTCCTTGTTTGTTTGTCTAAAAAACACAGTAGCCCGTTTCTTTACCCATTGTCTCGTGCATGACTTTTAAGTGAAATTACTGATGGGTTTCCAATAACATATTCAAATTTTCAGGATGCTGCTCTGGCTTCACTCCTCATGAGACCAGCACCATTATTGGCATTCCAGACAGCCAGATTTTATGAAGAGTCGGAAGAATTCATGAAGGTTCCAAGAGTTTATTTGAAAACATTGCAGGACAGAGTAATTTTATTAGAAAAACAGGAGGCCATGATCAAACTGTGGCCTCCTGATAATGTCCTAAGCATGGATACTGATCACAGTCCTTTCTTCTCTTCACCTCTAGAACTCCATACACACCTGCTTCAAATCGCCCACCTTTTCCCATGATTGATTACTGTAGTTCTATTGAAGCAAAAATTCTAATCTGTGTTTTTTCACATATTGTATGCAGTATATACCACCCTATTGATGGTATGCGCCTTTGTTTGGTGTGTCTGACAGACCTGAGCATATGCTGGCTGTCCTGCATGGGTTTCCTCAATCTCCTGCATAGTTAGTTGCATTGTAAGTAGTAATAGTTGGTTACACCTTTTGGTTGGAAATGCAGATGGCAAATAAAATAGATAACCGGCCTCTTGGGCTTAGAAGTATGTTGCTTGTTAGTCATGAATTTGAATTGAAAGGAGTGTTTTAAATGCCTATGTCATGTTATACGAGGATTTTCAGTAGAAGAAGCAATTCTTAAATGCCTATGTCATGTTATACGAGGATTTTCAGTAGAAGAAGCAATTCTAAGTTAAAAGAAGAAAGAGTTTTTTTATCTTTTCATTTATCTACTTTCTTCATCCTTGATGATTGATCATGGTGTATATTGAAAACAAATTCATCAATTCAAATTTGAAAACATTTTAAACTAGTAACTCTTAGATTGTACATATTTTTCAAAGGAGATTACACATTTTTTATGAAAAAAAAGGTTCACTAAAGAAATTTTTTGAGTTTTTTAGATTACACATGTAAAGGAGATTTTTATTAAGTAATTGCTTAAATTTTAATGATATCTTTTGTATTCTTCAATACAAAAGAAATATGCAGGCTCTCTTACAATAAGATTTTTTACTATATTGTGGAGTTACTATAAGGTCCATCAGCCAATAATGAGATTATAACTTCAACTATATCGAAGTCCTTCATTTTTTTATCATTTTTTAATGATGTGGGAGCATTATTATTGCATTGAAAAGGAACTTTACCATAAAAAGAATGGACTGTTTTCATGATAGTTCAGAGTCAAAATGGGTCACTAAGTTTGTTTGAGCAGCCTTTCTGATAACGATAAGACCACAATATCTCTTTTTGGGGGAATGTGTGCTCATAATTGATATTGTGTGACCAACAATAAAATACTGCACGTGAAGTGGAATGTTTGTGCTGTCATGGCAGGGTTGGCTTTATGTGATTTTTCATGATTCCCTCCCTGAGTGCTTGACGACTTATGGTGCTTTTGGCTTTTACTTTATTTCCATTATCTTGTGCTGATATTCGTGTGGCAAGTACTAAATAAATTCCACATGATAATGGGATCGAAGATAAATGTTTGAAGTGGTTAAAGTGAAACTAGGTAGTTGTGGTTTAAAATGATACAAGTTGTCTACGCATGTAGATCTATAATTTTTGCTCCGGCTTAAGTATCACACACTAATGATTTGGTCAAAAGTCTTTTTATTTTTATTTTTTTGGCATGTTTTTTTTGTTGTTGTATCATTTATAACAGTAAATGGTACAGCAACAAACAGCAACAAACGGATGAGCGAAGAGAAAACGGAAAAATGAAAAGACTTTTGACCAAGTTATTAGTGTGTGATACTTAAGCAGGGTCATAATTTTTAGGTGTGTTTTATTTGTGGGATGTAAAGGAAAATTGTACCTTTATTATTATGTATAAATTAATCTTGCTTGAATCAATTTTAAGTTGCACTTGAGTAATAATTGAACAATTAAATGTTAAGAGAATAATTATAACGTAGTACCATATTTGAATGTCTTAGGGATAAACAAATTCCTCTCTATCTATACTCATCTCAAAATAAGAATATGTAATTCTATTATGAATTGAATTTGAGATTTGGGTCAATTCTATGGAAATGAATTTATCATGAAGCATATGGATCTAATCTAGAACACTATGCACTTTTTTCTTTTAATTCAATAAATTTTCTTTCTTTATGGTTGAAGTAGTGATCGAGCACAACATTCTAATATATATGCATGTTGGTTATTTAATGATAATAAAAACTTAGATTCATTTTAGCACTCTAATTAAAGTGTTCATAGAATGATTTGTGAAGATTTATTCAATGAATGTTTGATTCCCACTTACACTAAATGAATGCTTACTAAATGCCTTTAATTACAAGTACATGTAGTAATAAATAATGCCAA
>VDFB02011258.1:0-10234 GCA_007258455.2 Sequoia sempervirens
GGAAGAGAGAAAGGAAGAAAAGAAAAACAAAGATACTGAAGGGAAAAATGAAGAAAGTGAAAGGAAAATTGTGAAATCACTTAAGATTCCTAGAGAATCATCCTCTGGTAATGATGTTTTGAAAGGATTACTTTCCAAATAAATTAGATTTTAGCTAATAATTCCTCAAGAGATTTTGCAAATTCCTATGATTGAAGGGTTGGTGGAAATGGAGAAGATGTCTCCAATACATAAAATAATGTTGGGAGATGCTATGCAAGCATATGGTAGGAATGAAATTTTGGAAGCACATCAAAGAGGAACAAAACTAGTAGAAGATTCCCTCAAGGCATTGTAGGAAGTCTTACCCGGTGCATCCATTGATACATCTCTCACCCCTATTGAAAATATGAGATTATTGTTAAATTCTCTCAAGGAGTATACCTCTGGGATTAATGAAAAGGAAACATAAGATGTTGAAGAGAAATTGGTAGAGAAAAGGTTATTGGATTTACATGACAAGTGTGCTCTTGCACACTCTAGAGTTGAAAAGAACCTGGAAGCCATGAAAGTTTGTGATTCTGAGGCTAATGATGTTCTTTCTTTTGCTTAAAGTGGCCAAATGCCACTCAAAATATTAAGGTTTCTATGGGTTCCATTGAGTCTCAATTGACAATAGTCTCTAGTATTTATAGTCTATCTAAAGATAGAGACAACTCATCCTAGAATGCAATCTCTACTCATAAAGAAAAATTATTTGTTTTGCAGAAGCATAAGGAAGAAATTATCAAGAAATTTGACAGGTTGAGTGACATTGTGAGAGTTGAAATTACTCCAATTGGCAAGGCTCTGGTTTGCATATAAAAGCTTGAAAAGATAAACCTGAAGCTTGACTTAATCTTGATACTTTAGAAGGTGCAGAAGAAATTATGATTGAGTTGGAGTCTTTGAACATGATTCTAGTTAATAATAAGGATAGTTGGGAGAGTGGAAAAGTTGTATGGGAAAGCATTCTGATGGAGCTTCAAGGCTCTTCATCTTCCAGTTGATACACGTTTCTTTGTTTTCTTTGCTTTAATGCTTTTCAAATTTTTTTTGACACCCATTGTCCTTGATGTCAAAGGGGGAGTGAAGAATGGTGAGCTAGTTTTAGGGGGAGAAGCATTGTAAATAAGGAATTTTGTAAATATTCTTTTTGGCACATGTTGCCATTAATGACAAAGGGAGAGATTGTTGGCATTCCTATGGGAAACCCATTGAATTTGGATTTAGGGAAATTGGTAGTCCCAAATGTGTATATGGATGTGGATTTATTAAGGGAAGTGGTTGAAAACTATGTTCTAGTCATAAGGATTGTGAGGAAGATTGAAGGTATTGACATGGTAAAGATCACTAAAGAAGAAATTTTTGAAATCTTCAAGATCACTAAATGGAGTGAGGATATGGTGCTAATTGATGAGAAGAAACTTAGAGAAAAGAATGAGAGAGTAAGGCACACCTTCAAGATTTTAGTATTGTAAAAATATTTGGAATCTATTGATGGTTGAAGGGTTATCCTTGGTCCTTCATATAAGGAACCCTACCCTATCAATTACTTTTCCTCTTACTTCCAGAGAACTTTCTATTCTTTGTGTCAAATTATTGGTTATGACCCAATTACAAGAATTCCTATGGAATGGATATATATGGTAGGACATATTCAACACCCTACATTATGCACGCTCTATGATTATGGAGGGTACCTACCAAAAATAATTCATGAGGGCTTGGTAAAGTTGAAGAAAGGTGAAGATGGAGTAAGATTCTATTGGTACTCATTGTTTATGCACATGTTGTTGTTCAAGGGAGCTGTGTATTTTTGTAAAGAAATGACATTGGAATAGAAGAAAGGTAACTTGGATCTACCTATCTAGTACTAGACTACATTCCTTGATAAGGATGATCGAAAATTTGACTATTTCAGGTTTGAGAACTTGTTTTCCTCCAAGTTAAGGAGAGTTATAATTGTGAACATGCCAAAGATTCCTATGACCTTGCATGATTTTTTGAGGCCCAAGGATAGGAGGCTATATTTAAACATTGATCATAATTGAGGGAATGTCATCCCTTACCCTAGCTATACAGTTTTGAGAGTTTATTGCACAACTATCTCACACCATATGTTTCCCAAGGATGTTTTAGAGAGAATTGGCTTGCTAGAGGTGATGTAGCAACTTAGGAATGTGGAAAATAATCACTTGAAAGATCAAGGAAAGGGAAATTTTTTTCCCTCATATACTTGTTTCTCTCATTTTTTTATGATTAAAGGAGGATGGGATAACATAAATGATATACTCAAGCCTCTGCAAATGAAAAGAGTAGTAGCAAGAAACCATGATCTCGAAGGATTCATGGTATGGTTGAAAATAAGGATTAGAAGTTGAAAGTTTATTCACAATTTCTCTTTCCTAGAAGATGTGATCAGAAACATCTTTGATTTTCAGAAGCAGGATGATAGAAAAATGAAATGGATTGCCTATAATAAATTGAAAAATGAAATAAAAGAAAAGGATCCTCAATTTCTTGCTCTTGCAAAGATCCCAAATGAAATGCAAAGTATTGGGTATGCATTTTAAAATTTTGAAATAGTTGTTGGGCACCTAAAAGGTGAGAGATTAATTCAAAAAAAGGGGAAGGATATTGCAGTAGAGGAAAAAGGTGAGGGGGAAACCCCTATGATGGAAGAAAGGCTAGCCTACCAATCCCCTAAGGAAAACAAAGTTATTGTCTTCAGAAGGAAGAAGAGAAGGGAAAATGGGAAGGAATAAATAGTACAAACCCTCTTCTCAACAAGAGGAACATAGAGTCCCCTCCCCTATACAAAAAATGCCACCACCATCTCCTCCTAGATCAACCTCTCCTATAATTGTTGATGTTCATTCTCCACCAAGACAAGGCTCACCACCTAGGCAGCCACCCTAAAAGAGACAAAAGGTTGAGTTAGCTAGCCTAGTAGATTATGAAGAAGATTCTAATGATGAAATCTCAATCACAGAGGAGGAAATGCATCAAGGAATGCCTTCTCCACCCAGGGAGATAATGCCATAGTAGCTTGGTCTAAGATTGATCAAGGCTGACCTCACTGGTATAAATAACCAGGATGATGTTAGAGAGAAGGAATGCACAAAATTCATGGATGATGATTCTTTTGTAAAGTATAAGCCTTCATGGAATTTTCTTGGAGGGCCAAGAAGGATGATTTTGTCAATAACATTGCAAAGGTTAGGATCTTGTATCCTTAATTTCCTGATGTAGTTAGCTAGGCTAGAGTAATAAAGAAAATGAAAGAAAGCTTTCAAGAAATGACTTCTCAAGAGGGTAGAGAATTGGTAAGAAAGAGCGGTATTCTTTTATTGCCCAAATTGTATTTGTCTTCTACAATTTCATTCGATACAGTAAAGAGGTATGATAGAACTTTGAATAATTCTAAAGAAGAGGCAACCATTGCACTACAAGGATCTACATTCAGTGAGTAGTGGGACACATTGGCCATCTGGGCCCTAGACATCGACAACAAGAAGTTGGACATTGTAGAGCCTACTACAGATTATAAGGGGGTTAATTATAAAAAGAGTGTCTATCACTTCAGCTATTGAGGCTGCCAAAATGTTAGTTAATGTTGGTCAATTCACAAAATCCATAGTGGAATCAGTGACAACTGAGAAGGAAATTTTTAGAAAAAAGTAGAATGGTTTGTTGGTTGATTATGGAAAGAACCAACAACAAAAAAATGTAGTTACAAACTGAATTGGAATTTTTGAAAGAGAAAATGCAGAATTTCCAATCAAGGGAGAAAATGCAAATAGATACTGCTTCTCCCTCTACCTCTTAGGAATCAAGAACTACTACCACTACACACTCTACAAGTTCTTCATGGAGTTGCTACAATATGGAAATTTTCCCCATTTGTATCAGGAAGACAAAGTGCATTGGGTACACAACAAGCAAAGATCAACAAAGATGAACTACTTCAAAATTTAAGAAAGAATATGGAAGAAAAAGATCAATTAACATGATGGGGAGATTTTCATAGCAGCTTGAAGAATTATGTACTTGGTCTTCAGAACTTGTTGAGCAGAGAGGAGTTGATGAGACTAGTTAGCATTCATGCTAATTACTCCCTCAATAGTTGATACAATAAACAATTTTGATATTGACAATAAGGTAGCCATCCCACTCATGGAAAAGTGGATTCCTAGATAGAAAGACTTGAGGTTAATGGTTGTAGGATCTAAACATGATGTGAATAAACCTGAGAAGATCCAACCAACTCTTAAAACTATGAGTGGAATTCAAGAATTACAAGGTGAGATTGAGCCTTTGGAGGCTAAAATAAGGGAGTTGGTAAAGAGCTTTCATGAGATTAATCATGGCCTTTTTCCTGATATATTAAAGAATGGTGGTATCAAATCTCTGTAAGAATGGAAAAAGGAGGCAAATGAGGTGATCTCAAGTCAAGCAGCCAAGATTTGTAAAGAAACTGATATGAGCATGTTAAAAAAGAATATGGACATGCTTGCTCAGGTAGTGGTTTCTCTAGAATATTTTGATAAGGAGGTTAATCAGGTTGTGACTAAATATGCTCCTTATAGGAAAAATTCTGACAATATCATCACATTTGGTTGGCTTACAAAAGAATAATTTCAAGCCTTGAAGGATAAATACTTGGATATATTGGAGGATTGAGTTGCAGTTGTGGAATGGTGAACACAATTTTGGTTTTAAGTATGAAAACATGGTGAATAACAGATGGGAGAAACACAATTCATAGCTTGGAACTAGTACAAATTAGGCTTTTGATAAATTATGGATAAAATATTGTCTTCTCCCCAATTTGAGTTTCATGACAAGGTTGCAGATGTGGATGGTATTTTTGTCTCTTCTTTCACTTATGCTTGGAATACATGAACATAATTTGGAGCACGTGGATATATGGCTACATCAACTTAAAGATTCCTTTCAGAAGGTGGGACATGATCTTCATTAACAAATGAAAATAGTTTTTGTCGCATGTAATATTTCCCTCCCTCAAAATGCAAATATAACTACAATAGGGAATATTTTGTATTGGTCCAATAAAAGTGGGACATGTGTACTTTCTAGCCTAAAGCTTGTTTTTCTCTTCATTTCTATAAGAAGGAATTCAAGGCCAAAAGTATGAGTTCATTACTTGTTAATTAATCACATAGAATTTTGTAAAGAGAATACAAAGAGAATTTTAGGGTTTTGTCTTAGGTTTCAATTCTATCAATATGCATATACAATTTTATTAACAATACTTTAATTGAATAGAAAATGGTGCAAATTCAAGACCATTTCTCTCCTATGTACTTGTTTCATGGATTATGAATAAAATGATCAAGGGTTATTTTATTTTTCTTCATTGATTTCCAATGGATGTATAGTTTTTTTCTTGCTTTAATTCAAAGAATTAATGAAATTCTTGGATGAAGCTATAGGTTTGTGTAAATTGAGTACTAGGATGTTTATGAGAAGTAATGGTCAAGAATATAATGAATGTGATGTTGTAGTGCAATATTATCTAAGATTAATAATGCTACATGTTAATTTGTTGTCAAATTGTATAGTTTTTAAGATTGACACAATTCCTATGTTAAGGAACTTATCTAAGTTGTGTACTCATGATACATTATGTTGGTCATTTAGTAGAAAATCAATTTTATAAATAAACTTTCAAATGGAATGCAATTGTTACTATTTTACATTAGAAGTTGTTCCATTCTCATGCTCTAAGTGTTTATTGTTGAAGAGGAGTAGCCAAATTCTTGTTACATTCCATTTATTGAGCTATTGTATGAGAATATATCTATAATTTTCCATGTACCATTAATTTGGTTGAGAGGTCTCTAAGTACACTATAGGATCAACCTCTTGGTGTTGAATATCAAGATCTTGAGGTGAATTGGTATCTTCTTAAACTTATTAAACAAATACCATCCAATTACTCTGATGCATATAATAGAATAGATAAGAAAAAACATTAACACAACATGAAATCACACAACACACATGAATACCAAAGATTTTGCGTGAAGCCAAAATGGGGAAAACCCGCGATTGAGTGTTAGCTCACAATATAGTATAACCGATTATAACATATTCTGAGAGAAAGGGGTGGCTCACTACCAAGACTATTTTTACAAAATGAAAGGCTCACTGCCTATAGAATTATAATAAAAAAATGGATTACAACCAAAAAATGAATTGATAATGTACACCTAACAACTTGTGTTGATTCAGTTCCTTTGAAGCTTAATAAATTGAATTAACACACTTCATCATTTTCACACTTCTTCACATTCACATCATCAACATCATCATGTGCAATCTCAAAACTATCAATATATATAGCCAATATATTCACAAGCATCAATTAGGATAGTGTAATTAGATCACAACTCTTATTCATAAAAATACTGGTATCGACTTCAAGCAATCACAAAATCTTTCCAAAAATTCCAAATGCTCATAATATTTTTGTTGTAGGCTGTATGTCTTCAAAATGTAACAAAGAATTGAGTACAACCTCTAATTTGAAATAGGGACCATGTCTTACTAGAATTTCCTTTTGTTCTTCATGGTCTAGGGAGGCTTCTTCAAACACCTTAGCTTTCTTCGACTTAGGTTTGGTGTGCACATGAACACCAAATTCCTATTCTTCATCTTTTTCAGAAGATGACACAATATGCAATCTTTTAGAACCAATACCAACTTCTTGAGAAGCACCTTCACTAGAGGATAAGCTTCCTCTTCTTTTCCTTACAAATTTCACTTCAGGGTCCTCCTCCTCTTCTTCTTGATCATTAGTGACACTAATATTTTTTTTTCCCCCCTTGTGGCTTTTCTTTAACATCTCTTCTAGGCACCACCATGGGGAGTTTCTTTCCTTTTCTAGATCTTATAGTAGGCCTAGAGGGGCTGGTCTTTTCCTTTATCAGTAGCACTGGGTTCATTTTCTACTGTAGGGGCTACGGAGGGTTTAGAAGGAGCAGTCCTACTGAATCTCCTCAATCATGAAGATTCTCCCTCCATCTATTCTCTCTTAGCCCTACCTTGTGCAATCTCCTCATCAATGTAACCAGCTTCTCTAAGATTATTTTCTTCATTCTTCCTTATTATTGGTTTCTTGTGCTCCAAGTGAACCTCCATAGATTTTTTATCATAAGTTCCAATTCTAGGTTCATTGGCATCTTTTGGACTTTTCAGCAACATTTGTACATAGCCTTCGACTTCATCTTCTATAATTTCATAACCCAATGGTTGAATCCATACGGTCTGGGGTTCAACAGCTTCAATCATACATTCATTAGAAGAAACATGAAATATGATATCATTTCTAAATTTCTCAACAAGTTTCCTCATAATCCTTTCTCTCTCATTCATGTTGCTCTTGAATACAACAAAGAAAGTTGTTAGAGCATTATCTTTGTTCTTCAAATCACCTAGATTATGTAAGTGATCAAAGATCTGATGTGCCACTAGTCTGGATGTATCCCAAAACACCATATTATCCCTTCCAGGAAGTCTCTTCAAAAAATAGAATAATAGACACATAATCAAAGAACCGAATTTAAATGCATACTCCCTTTCTTTGGTCATCCTTAAATTCTTAAGAAACCATTGTCGGAGAAGTTCACACAAGTCATAGTCTGCACCATTAATTGCCATATCGAAACCAGTGTAAATAGTTGTGGCAGAAACAGAGTTCTCTTTGTTGGTGAAGTAAATTTTATGACCAATCATTATAGCAGCATACTTCACAACAAGATTAGTGATAGACTTTGTTGTAAGAGCTCTCTTTTCATATTCAACACTAGTGACTTCCATTACCACTTCATTCTTCACAACTTTTAGCATGGGTAACAGTCCGGTATCATAGAGTCTAGTAACAACCTTAATTGCTTCCTTAGTTATCAGATGGGTTCTATCAATCCACAAGAATTTGTCATGTATTCTGCTAAGAACTAGTTTTACATATTTACCATCAATCGTGGAACTAAAATTAGGAAAGTAGTTCCATCTATCCAATTTCTTTGCAACAATATTTGAGTATTCAGGTTTCACCAAGAAATTGTCTCCATTGAGCTCATTCTGCTAAATATCTATCAACTTACTATGATTGAATTCATCAGTATTTACTCGAATGAACATTCTTTTGTCCTCGGTCAGCTTAACCCCATGAGGAATTAATGAGAAGGCGGCCATAGGTTCATCTTCAAGAAATTTCATAGAATATTTCCTATATGATGGTCTAGGTCTTTCCAATACTTTAACAACTATAGGGGTTTCCATTCTTCACAATTTCAAGCTTAAACAATTCAAAAAGATGATTCACACAAACCCACAACTTGCACAGAAGAGTAGAATACAAGGTTTTCTTTGCGAAGAACCAGAACTAGGGTTTGCACAGCTCGAACTCCAAATCACCTCAAGAATGCTCCAAAATGCTCTTCAATTTCTTCAAATGCACAAGTGATTAAAATTCCTTACACATTCACTTTATAAAACAACGATCTGCCCTAATTTGCATTAAATGTGGCAGATTTCAAAAAGATGCTAAAAACTCTTCTTTGCACAAAAAAACCCTAATTTGCTCTGCAAATGATCATGCATCCAATTTTTCTTCTAGTTCCACTCACATAACCTCTTACTATCCATTCCTTACAATAAATCCTCGTGCCAAAGACTGACATGCCAAATATCAGGGGGTTCAAACAATTTTCTGTTAAAGCTCCTCCTAAAACCTTGCTAGGTCTAATTCCTAGAGGAATTGTCTATACCGAATGAGGGAACAAACACATCTTTCATTCCAAACTCTTCTTTCTTCTTCCAAACATTATTAATTTCTTTCTTAACCTCATTCTTGTCAACTTTCTTCACCGGTTCATTATTTTCTACCAGAGGAGATTGCTTTCCCTTTTTACTTCTACAAAATCTTGATAATATGTCCTGGTTTGTTGCAATTGAAGCAGACTAAATTTTTCTTATTAGTTTTTCCTCCATTACCCCTTGACATGCACTAATTATCTTTGTATCCAAACTTGTTACATGTATACTAGTAGCCATTAAAAGATTGATTCATTCTTCCTCCATTAGACCAATTCATCATTTGAGTTCTGCATTCACTACCTCTATGTCCAACTCTCTTGCATGAAAAAAATTGATGAGAGAAGGAACCAGGAAACTAATTCATCCTACTCATACACTCTATTTCCCTATGACCAAATTTATTACATGAAAAAAATACACCATTGAAGGATGGGTACCTTTGAGCATTTGGTTTTTTGATAGGCGGTCTTCTAGCAAAGTTCCTTGGATTTATTTTATGCCTCTGTTTATCTTGAGTTTTCTGATTATCCTTAGAGTTTTCACATCCTTCCATTCCCAAGCCACCTTTGTCTTTACTTTGTTTCTTCCCTGAAATCAACTCATCAAGCTTGTCTAAGCTAGATTTGAAATTATTTTCATAGAGTTTCGCTTTCTCCAAATCTACTTTCAAATTCAACACTTCTTGTTCCAGCTTAGTGCATTCATCAGATTTTCTTTGCACCATTTTATTCAGACATTCTTCAATTATTTTCTTTTCCTCCACTTGCACCTTCAAACCAGTAACCTCTTCATTAGCTTGCTTCAACTACTCACTTATTTCCCTATGTCTTTCTTTGAACTTCTTCAATTTCTCTTTTAATTTTTGGACACATTTATTTGCTTGATCAATATTTTCTTTCAAATCTCTATTTTCACTTTCAACTTTGTCAAGATCCTCAAGTGTAGCCCAAAGCTCTTATTTATCATTCATTTGTTCCATATTTAGGATATTCCTCAAGTTGTTGGAAGTTCGAGGAGGGAACCAAGCTACGATACAATTGAATATCCAAGATATTGGGGAAGTGAATCAATATCTTCTTAAACTTTAATGAAAAAAATACCAACCAATTACTCCAATGCATATAACAATAAGAGCATTAATAGAACATGAAATTAGACAGCACATGAACCCCAAGATTTTTACATGGAAAACCCAAACTGGGTAAAACCACGGTGAGTGTTAGCTCACAATATAGTATAACCGGTTATAAAATATTACAAAAAGTGGTGGCTCACTGCTAGGACTCACTATCCAAAATGAGAGACTCATTTCCTATAGAATTGCAATGACAAAATGACTTACAACTAGAAAATGAATTGATAATGT
>VDFB02011258.1:10334-25346 GCA_007258455.2 Sequoia sempervirens
TGCACCATTTTATTTAGAAATTCTTCAATTCTTTTCTTTTCCTCCACTTGCACCTTCAAACTGGTAACCTCTTCATTAGCTTGCTTCAACTGCTAACTTACTTCCCTATTTTTTTCTTTGAACTTCTTTAATTGCTCTTTTAATTTTTGGGCACATTCATTTGCTTCATCAGTATTTTCTTTCAAATCTCTAATTTCACATTCAACTTTGTCAAGATCCTCAAGTACATCCCAAAGCTCTTCTTTATCATTCATTTGTTCCATATTTAGGATATTCCTCAAGTTGTTAGGATTCTTCAAAGGAACCAAGCTCTGATACCAATTGTTGAATATCCAAGATACCAAGATGGGGGGTGAATCAATATCTTTTTAAACTTATTGAAAAAATACCAACTAATTACTCCAATATATATAAAAATAAAGATAAGAAAGAGCATTAATAGAACATGAAATTAGACAGCACATGAACCCCAAGATTTTTACATGGAAAACCCAAACTGGGTAAAACCACGGTGAGTGTTAGCTCACAATATAGTATAACCGGTTATAAAATATTACAAAAAGTGGTGGCTCACTGCTAGGACTCACTATCCAAAATGAGAGACTCATTTCCTATAGAATTGCAATGACAAAATGACTTACAACTAGAAAATGAATTGATAATGTACACCTAACAAGTGTTGATTCAGTTCCTTTGAAGCTCAGTAAAGTGACTTAACACACTTCATCATTTTCACACTTCTTCACATTCACATCATCAAAATCATTGTGTACAATCTCAAAATTGTCCAATATATATAGCTGATATATTCACAAGGATCAATTAGGTCAGCCTAATTAGATGCAACTCTTATTCACCAAAAATACCAACTATTAGCTTTGAGCATTCACCAAATATTTCCAAAAAAGATTCAAATGCTCAACACACAACATCATGTGGGCATGGACCTAAGATAGGTCACACATATTTTCATAATAAAATTAATTTACTATAACACCATCTATCCATTAGGTCAACCAGGGATAGACCAAATAGCACAAATGCAACACATAGAGCAATGTCAATACACCATGCGAGCACTTGAAAAATTTGAGATTATGAATGTATGTGCTTCCAAAATCCATAAACCATTTCCCAAAATTGCAAGCAACAATATTCAACAAAAAAGGATTGTGGACCAAAATACCATAGGATAATAATTGCATACTAGTTCAAATACGAGTCCAGAATATCAGATCAAACTAAGACTTAATCTTGCAGTTGCAACTCATATATCATGGTGACATCAATGACAACACAAAACAACAAATGAGGTGTTTCTTCTATTCTTCCAACACTTGGTCTTACGAGCCTAAAATGGTGGAGGAAAGATTGCTTCTTTCACTTGTTCATTGGTCCAATCCCTTTAGGTTGCTAATAATTGGAAATGGCAAAGTCCATAGGCTTCCTTTAAGATCACCTTGGTTCTTGAAAAACAATGAATAGTATAGAAGAAGTTGTGTTCACTAGTATGGGAACTATGTATTGCAAACATGTTAGGGAAAAATGTATTTTCTATGTGTTTCTCCATAATATTGTTTCAGGTCATGCAAATTTGAAGGAGTGTTGATAGCATTGGTAGCTTTCTTCTATTGAAATTGTTTGAGGTTTGGTGCTTTGAAAGTTATTTTCTTAAGTTGTAGTGTGTGGAAGAGTTGTTTGAATTTACTAGGTATGTACATTTCTCAAGTGGAAGTTGTTGCAAAGTAGTTTTTTGTATTTTAGGGTGTTTATAGAATATTCCAAGTTATGTTTATGTGACATTTTTTGTCTGCATGTTGTTGTTGGATCAAAGGAAATGTGTGCTTAAAATTTTAATGGTGTTTACATGGGTAATGACCAACCTTATTGTTTACACTAATTATAGTGGACATTTATTATTTGTAGAAGTGTGTTGAAGCATGGTGTTATAGATTTGGGTCCCAAATAAGGAATGGTGTGGTTTTCTTTCACTTCTATCCAACATGAAAGTGTTTTGATGATGACCTAATTTGAATTTGTATGATTGATGTACATAACTAACCTTGGAGAATGGTTTCAAAGTTGAAGATGATATAAATAAGAGTTGAGGTGTTGGGGAATGGAGAAATAGACAAGAGAGATGTGAATGATGCAAATTGTAGAGTTAGAGTGTGATTTTGGAAAGTGAAGTGTGAGCATTCATGTGTTAAATTACTGGATGTAGTGAGAATAAGGTGTCTAGAATTCTTCAGTCATCCTGTAAAAGGTGTTGGTGATATTATGGTGGATTTCTCTATTGCATTGAGATATATTTCTCTATGTAACATTCTTCTCTATCTCATTTTCTATTCTAGTAGTGAGCCTTTGGTAGTGAGACTTTCTTTCTTTTAGAAGTGAGCCCTTTGGTAGTGATCCCTATTGTATTTGATTTTGATATTTCTATATATTGTGAGCTAATCCTCACTGTTTTTTTTCCCATCTTGGGTTTTCCATGTAAATATGGTGTTATCTTGTGCATGGTGTTGATTTGTTTCATTTTTTGTTATTTTCCTTTCATTCTAAATCATTATAATAGATTAAGGGTTAATTATATTAAGTTGGATTCGAATATGTATGAGGGTTTTGAATTTTTAAGATACAACTAATTCACTCCCCTCTCAAGTTTCTTGTACACTAAACAAAAGTTATACATCCAACATGAACACCTTCTCACTACACATGACCACAAGGTAAAGGAACAAAACCACCAAACAAGAGGATACACACATATTTTCAAGCAAGAGCTCCAAGTTACCAAAACATAACAAACTCCATGAAGATCCATAATCATGAGCTTTGAGCTCCTAATGCCCAACATAGATCACATTGACAATATCCATGACTTCCAATTTCACAAATCTACAAAACAAAGTTAACTCAAAGAACATTCATTGCAACCCCAAAATCCTCCAAAAACCTTAAATTACTTCAAATATATTCTCACAAGTATTCCAAGATAAGAAATAAAAAAGAAAAGAATAACTAGAACTAAGTTAACCTTCAACTCTAATACCAAATGATGAGAAATATAGAAGCTCTAATACCAATTCTTTGAAATTAAATCTCTATCCAAATATGACTTCAATGGATGGGATAGAAGGCTTGTACTAATAAAATATGAAAATATGAAACTTTTTAATAACACCATCTTATGTGAAATAACAAAAATAATTAAAAAAATTACACCATAATAAGATACATGAACTGAGGCACAAATCAAAAACATAAGAGCATCATAACACATGATTTATGTGGATAAAATATTGCAAGAAAAAGCTCCACCAAGAAGAGAAGCCAAGTATGCATTACCTTATAATAAATGATATTACAATGCATTCACATCCATTCTCTTATTTTCCTCCACCATGGAAGTACTTGTGTATATATGAACAACCTCTTTATGCCTCAACCTATTCTTATTCTTGTAGAGTAATACTACATTAAATTGTTCCTCATTATTTATACATCCAAGGGGCTGATGTTATAGACTTGTGAAGAGATCTTAGGCCCAAAACATGGCACCCAAAGATGAACCTTCATTCAAAAAATTTCCAAACTTAGATTTACTCCTCAAAATGTGAAAGGACATTGGTTTTGGCTCATATAATTTACCTCCAAATTGAGTGCCAAAACTTATAAATTTAAACATTACATTAAATACAATTGAAAAAAAAATATACACCTATTTCCTCCTTCTATGAAACCACTTGTAGAATTACAAAAGTCACTCATTTATCATTTTACTTATCATTTATCCCTCCCATTCAAGGCATCCACATGTGGGGAAATGTTTAATATGCATTTCCACAAATAAAATATTGCTTCTAGTGGAACCCATCACCCCTTATGAATATATTAAAAACAATAGTGAGAATAAATATTAAAAAGTATTTTCCCAATACACCCTAAGTTCCTAGGGACACATTCCAAGGATGTTGTAACCATGCAACATGATATAGGATTTACAAAGTAGATGAAACCTTAATCTCAACAAAGGGAATACAAAATAGGAATAAATGCAAGTGATTAAGTTCTAAGTCCAATATTACATCTAGGATTGAAAGGTCAATTCCTTCTCCTACTCTAGTTGGTCCTAACTCTGATTAGGGTGAAAAGTGAAACTAACATGAAACTCAAAACTAATTAAAAGGTTATGAACATATCTAACTAATGTTATTTTGAATAGTTGGAATAAATGTGAAAAACACACTTAAAATAATAAAAGGAAAAACAATTGCTACACAATCATCTTCTTAGAAAAGGTTAACAAGTTTTTGGACACATAATCAAAGGTTATTTAAGTGCAAATAAAAAAGTAGAGAGAATTTCCTAACAAACCATAAAACAAAAAGAATTGAGGATTTCTATTTTTATAAAAAACACAATTATAAGAAAGTACAAGAGGTAAGAAAAAAATATACAATCATACAAGCTATTAGAGGTATGATATAATATAAATTTTATGTGTAAAGTCTCAACTGTACAATCCCCAATAAGAAGTGAGGTAGGATTTTAATAAAGAAAATACAATATCTTGCTCCAATCAAGCTTATTACAATATATAATAGAGAAGAGAAGAGAAAGATAAAAATTAAATACCCATTATTTTCTAGTAAATTATTACATCAACAACATGGAAATGCTCCTACAAAAAAGGAATTCCACCATTGCAAACAAACCAATAACTTCCCATCAATGTTGGCTTATTATTTTTTAGCCTTGACCCATGTTTCTAAGTGGAGGATTTTTTTTTGAAACTATATTTGAGTGAAACTACCCTCCTCACTAAGTGCATTGGTACAAACTTCTTTCATTTTCTTCATAACTCCTTCTCATTTAGCTATATTTCCTAGCTTTACTAGCATCCACCATGTTATGCTTATGTACTAGATTAATCATGTATTAGCTAATAATTAATTAATTAATTATTAGGCTAATTTATTTATTCA
This sequence comes from Sequoia sempervirens, assembly GCA_007258455.2. Classification (NCBI taxonomy): domain Eukaryota; kingdom Viridiplantae; phylum Streptophyta; class Pinopsida; order Cupressales; family Cupressaceae; genus Sequoia; species Sequoia sempervirens. The sequence continues at coordinate 15,323 of VDFB02011258.1, forward strand.
CATGCACTCAAGATATATTTAGGAGTTCTTTTATGTTGAGTAGAGAGCTAATATTAGATCATTCTCTATCATCACATAGGATGACAACACTTGTAATGATCTAATCCATTCATCATTTACAGTCCACTCTTATAAAGAACTGTTCCTGTTTGTATTATTTTAATTCTATTAGTGTTTTCTTTTTAGGAATAAGAAATAATTATTTTATAGAGATCTTGTGTGGAAGGTTTTGTTCTTCATTTTTTATCATGAATCTCATGTTGTTCATAATTCTAACATGGTATCAGAGCATGGATTCAACAAACCCCTTCTGCATTTTTGAGTTTTCCTCAACTAGGGTTACAAGAACAAATTTAGAATCTTCACTTCTTTATACTTTTTAGAGGTGGGATAATTTTTGGTGCATTTTGGTACAAAAGGACCTCACCATTGCATTCAAGAGGCTATTTAGTGAATTTTGACTATAAATTTTCCTAATTTTGGCATCGAGAGATTTTAACGATTTTATTTTGTACAGGCCTCTATATGGCCCTTATCAGGCCATACCATATGAAAAAATTAAAAAAGATAAAAAAAATATAGGTGGGTGATCTTTTAAGTGCATCCACTATATTTAGGGTCATCTTTGATGGAGCAGTGCCCTAGCGTCCATGCTCCAAGTGCCTCTCACCACTTACCTCCACAACCCATCAAAAGTATTAAGCCCCTTTAGGCTCTCCAACATGCACTAGGTCACACTAGTGACCTTAACATTGGCATGCTAGCCTCCAAGGGCTCAAATTATAGTTCTTTGATCACCTCAGTAACCAAACCCTACACCCAAAGCCCCTTGTAACCTTTTCAATGATCTTCATAGTCTACCATGTGACCAAGGGATCCAACACTATCCCCCAACAATTAACAACTAGGAACCCATATGCCTAGGGCCATATTTTTATCCCTATGTGTGCCTTCAAGGGAAGATTAGGCAAGTTTTATGAAATCGTGTATAACTTGGTTATTTGATCTCCATTTTTTAAAGACTTTATATCATTGGGAAGATGGTTCTGACATCGATCTATGGTGCGAGTATTTGTTCTTGATTCTTTTCTAGAAATTTCCTATAGGCCATTGAAGTCAAATATATCTCTTTGTTCTTTTTGGGTCATAACTTGGGCATACAAACTTTTTTTTTAGCAAAAAAATAGGCATTAGAAAGGTGATTAAGTTATCTACACAATCATGTAGTCTATTTTTCCTAAAAAATCACCACGTACATAGAGATCTATCTAATGTTTTTTTTTTCTTTTTAATCTTTTTCTCTTAAAGTTGCATTAAGATTTGGTTTTCTTGTTGTGGGGGGTTATATTTCTCACTTTCAATATCTATATACATCAAAGAACATCAACTCTTTCCCACACATTATTTTGAAAACCTCAACCATCATGGTAGACACTTCTTCATTCAAACATCTTATGCCACATAACTGTCATATTTGGAAAGGTCATATGACTAGATTGCTCATGTCAAATGGTTTATGGTCCACCTTGGATGAAGTACAACAAACATTAACTTTCCAATTTAATATAGTTTAGTATAGGAACAAGTTGGATGAGGCTATGGGACTTATTTTAATGTAGGTTTTAGATAGTCTATTAATTCATATTGAGTCTTTCACATCTCCTAGGGATATGTGGATGAATTTTAGTAATATTATACCATCAATTAGTTCAGAGCTATATATATTAAGGAAAAATTGGCATCACTTATACCTAATTCTTTCCCATCCATTGAGGACTTCTTATAGAATCTTAAGTCCCTATGATCTCTTTGGTAGGGTTTTGGAAAGAATAAAACTAAAAAAGAATATGCTTTCCTAGTTCGGTGGAAGCTCAGAGGGCCATTTCAAGTCTTATTTGCTACTTTCCACTATATTATGGATGTTTTGTGTAGTGCATTAACTATGCCATATTTTGAGGTTTTTTGTGAGAATTTGACTTGTGAATAAGAAAATTTGACTCAATTTGATTCTCTTTCTAGTTTTAGAACCCCAAACATTGGTAGCACAAATATATAAAGGGAAAGATAAGAAGAAATAGAAACCCAAGACACAGACTTCATCAGGTAGCGATCATTCCTCCAAACCATCTTAGAAATCAAATGAGAAACCTTAAAAAAATCCTTGGTATGATAAATATTCCAAGTTTGGTGAGTCTTCTAAATGACACGTAGTATACTTAGAGAGGGGTTGAAATAATGTATCAAATCTATTAAAAACCATTTAATTTAACATGAATTACCACTTGTCACTTCTCAAAACATAAATCAAAACAACTAGTATCAATCAAGCAACACAAATGAACACATTCATGTACTAAACACCAAATATACATAAAAAATTAGAATGGGAAAAAACACAGTGAGAAGACCTACTTGGATCTACTATCCAAATCTAGCCTCTCATAAATAATGAATAACTTGTGTATACACCTAAAATCGGTCAAGACATTTAATTAATTAAATACTAGTTATTTAATTAATATTTCATCTACTTATAAATAAATTCTTAATTTATTTATATAGTTCATATATTCTAATTCTCCAAATCTAAAATCACATTCCTCTAGTTTAATTAAATAAACAAATTTCTATAGTTTTTTTATTTAATTAATTTTCACTAATCCCAAATTTGGAATTCAAGCACATGCCTACAAATTTTCATGCCACCTCACCAAGGTCACATGAAATTAAATAATTCTAATTTTAAATTAGAATTATCTTCAACAAACTTTAAACACGTGGTATTTTCCTCAACACTTTATTCCTTCATCCATTTGTCATGTTGCCTTTGGTCAAGGGAACATCCTTCTTGATTATTTCCACCTCCACCGTTCATCCCTCATATTTGAATCTAGATCGTCGATCACTGCCACATCACAAGATGCTTGGAAAATCCTATAAATACAACCCTTTGCTATAGTATTTGGCATCCCATATTTTAGCAAACTTATTATGTAGGAATAGCTTTGGAGCATTGGAGCATTTGGAGTTTAGAGTTAGCATTGTATTATCATGTTAAATTAGAATCATTTTTTTCCTTATAGTTTCATTTTATTTAATGTCTTTCCTTATAGTTGCATTTTAGTTTATCATATCAATGGTTATTTGAGCATATGCGGAATCATTTAGTTTTTTATGCAAAATTTGTATCACATAATTTAGCATCATTATCCATTTTTTCAATATCACCATTATCATAGCATCATGGCTTTCATCACATAGTTTCATGTAGGAACTTAGATTTCTTGCATTTTGAACAACATCTCATTTCTCAATTTGTCATTCTAACAATCATAGTGCACATATTAAATATGAGAGCCAAATGGTTTAATGAATCCTTGAAAATAGAGAACAATGGAACATTTTTAAAGATCTATTTAACTACAATTTAGAGTAGTTCTTTGATTCAAATCTTTAATTTAATACATCTCATTGATGTTTGTTTGTCTTAGTATTTATTTACTAATCCCCCATATTTCACACACACAACTTGCAATCATCAAGTAGGAACCAACCTACCAGAGACACCAATCCCCTATAGTATTTGTAGACAATAACCTACTAGAGACACCAATCCCCAATAAAATATCTCTGCACCAAATCATAAGTAAGACACATGTCCTATTGGATTACATAGATAAGGTTTGTTTATCTTTAATGTTGATTGTACACCTTACCCTTGATCTAATAATTCTTCAAACACTCTCCTACACAACTTATGATCTTCTAATGGTGACACACAATGATTGAGATGCAACTCTTATTATATCAAATGAAATTACCCTCACTCACACACTCACATGCATCTAATGTTGGAAAATGTGCCTCAACTTGTTGGCTTGGAACTTTTGAACTTGGTGTGTTTTTCCTTTCATTGGCCTGTATGTTGCAAGATCGCTAAAAATCATAACCTTGGAAATCATGTCACAGAGTTTTGAATTTTCACAACCTTCTAACTTAGCGATACTTAGGTCTTCTTTGTTATCAGCATGTTGTAGGTTTTGAGAAATTTCTAACCTCCAATAGAGGTTATGAAGTTACATTTTCTAGGGACATAACAAATTTGTACAGGATTGACTAAGCGGTGTACATCTATTGACTCAATAACTCATGGTGAATGATGGTGGCAGTGGGGACCATGATAGTGTGATATAATATGATGCTGATCAATGTTTGGAATGAATCTAATACAATGGTGCTCATTTACTCCTTGATCCTATGTGGTGAGGACATACAGACTCTTGTGAAGTGAGCAGAATTGTCTAAGCGGTTGAAATTTGTCGGCTTGATAAATGATTGAATCAAATCTAATGGTTCCCACTAGCCCTGCGCCTCTTGTGGTGGGTCCTGAGTGACTCCCATGGGGTGTGTGGACTTTAGACACATTTCATGGTGGACCTGTCTAGTGCCAAGATGTTAAGTGGTACGATGGTTGACTCGATAACTTGTGAAGAGTACCTAGGTAGGACCTAATTGGTGATGAGATGGAAAATGATGGTTGTTTGATAACTATTGGTAGTTGGTTGATGGTTGACTTGGCGTGATCCCACAAAGCTAGTTTACAATTTCTAGGAGATTCTAATTTTTACTGAAATCACATATTTTTAGAAAATATAATGATTTAAGCCTTAAAATGCTCCATTTGAAGCATTCTAATTGAAGAGGGTTTGATCAAACTACCTTAGATCAAACCCCCTTGGATAGAACCCTGCTAGTTTTAAACCATACCTATAACAAAGTCTCCTTTACACCTATCAAAATGTTGATAAAAAATCACTTTTGATTTATTTTTGGGGATCAAATGAATTAATTTAAAATTTATTTTTGTAAGTATGTAGTCCTTATTATAAGCTTCCAAAAGTATAATTTTAAATAAAATTAATTTTATTATTATATTTATTTTTATTTCTTGTGAATGTAGGTTTTTCACCAAAAATCAAGCTCTTTGTTCTACACATGTGGAAAAATAGAAGATTATCAATTTTTTTTGAAAAATATGAGTGCACTAGATATTGAAGTCCTTGATCTAACAAAAAGAAAAATTAATTTCAATACATACAAAAAGTTGTGTTATAGAGTCCACCTATGTTTGAATTGTAATTGGTTTGACTTCAAAACTTGATTAAGGAAAAAATATTCAATAAAACACTATGAAACCAATTGGAAGCACTAGATATCATAGTTACAAATCTAAATTCAAAAAAAAGAATTTTATCCTTCATGGAAAAAAATTTGTGCTATAGAGTGAGCGTCACTCCTTAAAAATGGTGTTTATTGAAAAAATTAGTTTTCGAAGGAGATGGATAAAGAAGTGCAATCCAATTTCAAAAATTTTGAAAAAAATAAAAAAATAGTCACAAATCACTTGTTTGCATCATCTTCAAATTCCTCACGGTTTAGCCGCTATAGGTGCCCGAAAGTGAAGATTTAGTTAAAAAAATCAATTGTGTCTAGTTTGGCCAAAAATTGTAAACTAGTATTGTAGGATCATCCCTTGGCAACTAAATAGACATTGAAACCAATGTAGTTTGTGACGGTTTGTGTATAGTTGAAACATTTGGTTTTTTGAAACTGAAATGGCCATGGCTAGATGCCGAATATATGTAATACTTTGAAATGAGTTGGGGTTTGACTAATGAATTTTTGTTGTTTGTTGTTCTATATTGTATGATTATAAGCATTGTAACATTGTGTAAGAACAAAACTATTTTCTGTTGTGAATTAACACTTGAGAGTGGAGTCTGGAACTCTGTATGTAATCAAATTACTGTGATACAAAGTGACTTTACTTGGTGTGTTGGTTTTTCTCCTGTAAGGGTTTTCCCATGCAAAATCTAGTGTTTGATATTGTGTGTGTTAAATTGTCTATTCTCTTGTTCTAATTAATGTGCATCTTAATGACTATAACTCAAATTAAATGAATTTTTTTGCACTTCTTTCCTAAGAATTTTGCATTTAGAAGGAATTTCTACACTAATATTTCCTTACATCTAAGCTATGCTTATTATTCATTATATTTCCCATTACATTAACATAATTTCATGTCAACCAAGAATCCCTTAAAACCATCCAAAATTATCCAAGTCAGCTAAGGTGGACCTAAATTCAAATTTTTATGATACATGCAACGAGTCTATCCTAAATCAAATTTGTTGCCACCAATAAAACATAATGTTGTGTGCTTTCTTTAGGTATCTTAACTTAGTCTTATTTAACCTTCCCATGCCACCTCTAGAGAGAACATGCTACAAGCCACTACTACATTGATCTAGTAACCTAGTTAATTAACCAACACAGTGACCCTTCTATCACATCAAATTTTTTTCCTAATGAATATAAATTTCAAAAACTCTTGAATACAATAAACAATCTATAGACATACTCTCCTTTCAAACTGTAGGACATAACTCACATCCATAAAGAAATACAGAAAAACATGTTACCAGAAAAATCTCACTCTATAGGTAACATATCTCAAACATTTTGGATCAAACTTCTAGATCACTTCCATCAATATAATGAATGTAGTATGATACTAAAGAAATTCCTCAAATAATTTAAGAACCATGGCTAGCCCTATATACATCCATAACTCAAAATGACATGACAATATTGTGTGTTCTCCAATATTTTAGATGCCCTTGCATCAATGATAGAACTAACTAGAATAACTAGCATCAAGAACAATAATACTTCAACATCAATGAGAATATACATCCAATAATCTCCCTCTTTTTCATTGATGGAAAACTATAAAATTCTATTGGCACATGAAGATAAATCTAATGTGTCAGTATTAGGAATTCCCAATAGTTGAAGCTATATCACAATGAGTTCTACTTTCTCTTAGATTATTTAGCATTTTAAGTTCCATTTGTCTCCATTTGACATCAATGGTAAAGGTCAACTTATTACTACATAATTTGAAAACTTGTCTCCTAGATAGACTCCCCCTGAGTCCATACTTTAACCAGACCTTATAAACACTTTGCATCTACACAACCAAGTTCAAAAACACTCCATAGAACTACTAAGTCTTCTTACAGAAGGGGTTCAACACTCCCCCTCAACCTATGATTCCTCTTGATTCAAGAGGAGGGAGAAAAAACTCCCAACTTCTATTAGAGAAACTCAAAGGTCTCCTTAGTAAGAGGTTTTGTGAAAATGTCCATGTTTGTGGAGATGAATTTCTTCCTTGGTCTACAAATCCATAAAACAAATAAAGGTATATTCATTTCACAATCAAATTATGTCAAAGAAATGTTGAAGAAGTTTGGAATGGAAGATTCTAAACCGGTATGTACTCCTACGGTTACTGGTTGCAAATTGAGCAAGAATGATGAATCTCCTAAGGTTGATTAGAGCAAGTATATATCAATGATTGGTGGACTATTATATCTAAGGGATACTAGACCAGATATCATGCATGCAGTTTATCTTGTGGCTATATTTCAAGAAGATCCTAGAGAGTCACACGTTATAGTAGTGAAGAGGATATTCAGATACTTGAAGGGCACTCCAAATCATGGCTTATGGTATCAAAGGGATATTAATTTCACTTTGAGTTCTTACAAAAATATAGTTTGGGTTGGTATTGTTAATGATAGGAAAAGTACAAGTGGTGGTGAATTCTTGAAATTTGATGTAGATTGGTATCATGGCAAGGTAAGCAATAAGATTCAATATCTTTATCTACTGTTAAGGTTGAGTACATTGAAAGAAAATATTGCTACACACAAGTGTTGTGGATGAGGAAAACATTGAAGGATATCATAGTAGTGTATGATGAACCAATTTATATCTTCTATGATAATACAAGTGCAATCAATATCATGTTAGGGTTAGAAGGCAGATATCTAACAGTTAAATGTAGATTTGATCAATAAAATAGAGAAATAAAACACAGAGAATTTAATGTGGTTCACCCAATCCAGGATACATCCATAAAACTGCATACATCCAATTTAAAACATATTACAATATTGCTAATAATTCCCTACTACAACCCCCATCCAAACTACTTATAACAAGCTTTTAGAAGCTTCCAAAATTAGGGTTCTACAAAGCTAGTTTTTTCTTTTGTTAGTGACAGTGAAAAAAAAAAAACAGAAGGGTTTCCACCCCTGAACCCCCACCCAGGGCTCAACCCCACCCCATACCCCAACAAGGATACATGAAGAGTGTATAGTATAGCATGATCAATCACCACATACCAACAATCTCCCACTTGGAGACTAATACTAGATGACACCACTACACTTATAGCTCCCACTAGAAATAAGCACCTTGGACCCTACCTCTTTGTTATACTTTTAACCATGAAGACCAACTGAAGCTAAAGAGGAGCTCAACTTCTCCCTTATCACTACCTTTGTAAACATATCCACTGGATTTCCATCTTTATGTATCTTTTCCTGCTTTACTTGTCCATCCTCCAACAGTAACTGAATGAAATGATATCTAAATTGTATATGTTTGGTTTTAGAGTGCAAGGCATAATTCTTTGCAAGATGTATAAAACTTTGGTTGTCTATAAATAAGTGATTTCTAGCCTATTATTTTCCCAACTCTTACATGAAAAGTTGCAGCCATATCATCTGCTTTTCCACCTCTATTGCAGCAACATACTCTACCTCCATGGTGGATAAAGTAACCACCTTTTGCAATTAAGAAATACAACTCACTGTTGTCCCACCAACTATAAATACATATCCTGTGGTACTCTGCCTAGTATCTACATTCCCTACCAAATTTGAGTCGACATAGCCTTTTAAATTAGTATTAGATCCCCCAAAACATAAACATTTATTGGATGTGCCTCTCAAATACCTGAGAATCCATTATACCGCATTCCAATGCTCAACTCCAGGATGAATCATATACCTACTAACAACTCCTACAACATATGCAGTAACTGGTCTTGTGCATACCATGACATACATTAAACTGCCTACAGCTGAACTATATGGTACCTTGGACATTTTTTCTTCCTCCTCTTGTGTCTTTGGACACATATCCTTAGTCAATTTAGCATGACTTGGAAAAGGTGTGCTAACAAATTTTGCATTCTCCATATGAAATCTTTGCAACACCTTTTCAACATAATCAGCCTGGGATAAAAAAATCTTCTATTTTTCCTATCTTGTGTAATCTTCATACCAAGGATTTTCTTTCCTACTCCCAAATCCTTCATAGCAAATGAATTTTCTAACTGTTGTTTTAACTCCTTTATGTGATCCATGTTAGCCCCTACTACAAGCATATCATCAACAAATAAACATAAAATAATGTATCTATCATCATCCAACCTCTTGAAAGAAACACAATGGTCTGAATTACATTGATCAGAACTTCAAGCTCAACCATGTGCTATCAAATTTAATATACCATTGCTAAGGTGCTTGCTTCAATCCATATAAACTTTTCTTCAATTTTCACACCAATTTCTCCTAACCTTTGACCTCAAATCCTTGTGGTTGCTCCATGATTATTTCCTCTCCGAAATCACCATGGAGAAAGGAAGTTGTAACACCAAGCTATTCTAAATGCAAATCTTCAACAACCACAATACTTAAAATAGTACAAATAGAAGTCATTTTAACAACTAGAGAAAATATTTCATCAAAATCAGTACCCTTTTTCTGTGCAAATCCCTTTACAACTAATTTGGCTTTAAATATTTTCTTACCTTCATCCTCCTCTTTCAACCTATAAACCCATTTATTTAGTAAATCCTTTTTACTTGCAAGAAACTTTCATAATTCCCAAGTCTAATTTTTAAGCAAGGAGTCCATTTCTTCTTCTATTCCATGCTCCCACTGAAACTTGGTATCCACCTGCATAGCTTCATCATAACATTCTGGTTCACTAGCATTAGTTAATAAAATAGAATACAAAGAGGGAGAAAATATTTTTGGAGGTCTACTTATCCTTGAAGATCATCTAACATTCACTAGATTTTGTGGTATTTGTTGTTGCTATTGTT
>VDFB02011259.1:0-87784 GCA_007258455.2 Sequoia sempervirens
TTTGGTTGCAGATCAGCCACTACACATTTATGATGGTTCACATTTCTGAAGTTTGTCTAGGAATCTTAGTCGTGAAGTGGGGGAACTATTAGATGGTGGTTGATTGGGAGTTTTTTCCAGCCTCTTCCAAGATGATTGCGAGCAATGCAATGCTCACCATTCCTGATCATACAAAGGAATCTTCAAATTTGCAGCTGTTGTTCCACTAACATGTTGATTTTTCTACAATCAAATCATTATTTATTATTTTCAGACTTGGACAGTAGTAAGATGGATCATTTGGAAGGTACAAAACATTTGGGGAATATTGATAAGTGTTTCCAGCTGAAGCAAATGGATATTCTACCCAACACAATCTTGTTTTTCGGGAATAAACAGGTGAGTTTGGTCTGCCATAGATTGTTTCCAGCCTGCACCCTTGTTGTTCAAGATTTCTTGTTGGAAGGAGAACTCTTCAACTTTGTTATTGAAGGGAAAGTTGCAAAGGATTGGATTGGAGATTGTAGTAGAATATATTTGGAGCCTATTCAGAATAGAAATTTTCCACTTGTTTTCAACCATTATTCAAAGACACTTGGGTTGGGAATAGTGAATATCCTAACAGATTTCCTAGGTTATATCAGAGTGGCACACCGGAAATTTGGTAAGAAAAATTAATGTGACTGTAGTATTGTCATACTTTTGTTCAAGAAAGATAAGGAGGTATTGTTTGCAAGTTTGTTGCAGTATGAATTTTCAAATAGAAAACCTTACAGACCTCCTAGATTGGTTTGGGATCCTAGAGCTACAAGGTTTGTTTAGAATTGAGTTTTTGGTTGAGCTGGAAATTGCTTCAGGGCAAGCAATTCTAGGAAGTGAGGACTATAATGTCCCCTTCCAATTAATAGTCTAGATGATTTAGTGGCTTATTTAATTCCTGTAAGCCATTGAATAAAATAAGGGAGTTAATATTGATTATTTAATATTATTCTTCTCAAGAAAATAATAAGAATAATATTAATTAATTAATATTGTTTCAACTTTCAAGTGACTTAAGGGGAGCTTATAATATTTATAAAGTCATTTTATTATGTTTCCCTCCTAAAGTCAAAGTTCATGTTGCCCGATTTTCACCTATGGGCTCATCAGGCAGAACAAATTGTGTTTCAGGTGTTCATAAAGGCCAAATGGGGAATTTGCATCAAGGGTTAGATCATGCACCTGAGGATATTTCACAAGGATGTCTGTTGGAAGGCATGCTTTGATCAATTTTGGCGCAAAAACTCATCAGAGAAGAAAGTCGGCAAGACCCTCCTGTTGTCTTGTCGACTAGCAGTGCGTTCTACTTGGTTTAATACACCCGTCGCCAGGACATTTGGGTCACTATGAGTCTTCATGTATATCTCCGCTTGGAGGGAGGTCATGCCGACACTTTTTCACAAGGGTGGCATCGGGGGGAATGATTTCGGTCGGGGTCATGTCTCTCCGACTGCATAAATTATTGCCGAAGGGGATTGCCTTCGGCATGATGTCTCACCAATGCATGCGAGTCTCCCCGAAATGGTCTGAGCTCGCCAATAGATTGTCATCTCGCTGAGAAGTCTTGACGACCGCCAGGTCACACCGAAGAAGGATGTCATCGGATGAGGTCTCGCTAAAACTAGGAGGCGGTCCGTGTAACGTCTTGCCGATGAGGGAGAATCTCACCGAAGCGAATGGAACTCTCGATGATAGGTTTTAAGCTCGGTATGAGGTCTCACCGATGATGGGGTGTCTTGCCGAAGTGGGTTGGTTTCGGGGTGAAATATACTGAGCCAAATTTTTTTTAATTTTTCAATTGCCAAGTTACAATGACAAGCACCCGTTAAGGTTAGCTCATAATCCAAAACGATGCTGAAGTAACTCTAACCAGAATGTACACCAGGATCCCGATGTGGGCAAGGTGTGAGCATTGGTCAAAGGATCTTAAAGGAAATGCGGAAACAAGAACTCTAACCAAGAGATGTGTCGGCGAACGACGAGCATACGGTCAGAGGATCCCTATCTATTGCAATACTGAAAATTAACTCAACACCAAGTATGTGCTACTCAATCCATGATGGATAAGAGGCGACCATATGGCAGAGACTTAGGAAATTACAATGCAAAACAAGTAAATAGGCGGCAAGCCAGCCTCTTCCACTTATTCAGTAGGCAGTTACAAACATGAGATTAACAGAAAATGAGAAAGATGCTGACAGTACTACTGTTCAGCTTACAATATCAGAAATTTATCTGTTAAGCACAATATAAGAGAGTCTTCAATGTTGCAACAATGTAGAATGCTATCTTTAAGTCCTCTCAACGACTTTCCTTCCAAACCCAGTTCAAATGGTTAATTCTAAGCACGCTGTTATGACAGAATAAGAACTGAAAACTGTTAACAGCAAAACAGTAGTACCATAATATGCTCACAACACTCTCACCACTAATTCAAAATGCATGAAAATGGATGCAAATGACTCCTAAGATGAAGGCGCCTAAGCTAAAGACACAAAACAGACCCAAAATATTGTTATTTATTTTCTGCTCAAATCCCAAGGCAACCAAATGGTACGGCTTTATGAGAGGGGCGATTTCCTTCTTAAAATTCAAGTTCTTCAAGATAAAATCTGTAATTTGGAGCAAAGGGGCGCCCACCCTAGACAATAAGAAATATGAAATACCCAAAATGAAATCTTTTTGTATTTTTGAAATATGAGTGAAAACTACAATCAGCAATATTCTCAGCAACTCCAGAAAATAACATGAAAATGCAACTAATTGAAAGACAAATGCATTAACTCACAACATAGCCAACCTCACTACAAAATGCACTCAAAACACAAGCAAACCTCTCCACTAGGTGCTGTCTCACAAGCACGAAGTTGAGCCAAGCTAGGAGGCATTCATTCCTCGAAGCGGTCCTCTCACCATTTCGGCAGCATAACTTTACTCAAGATGTTGGATGATGGAAATGAAGACCAAGACCTCCTTTTATAAACTTGTGATGACTTTCCAGAAGCTTCTAGAAACCCTGCTTTTCAAATTTTGAAGTAACTCCTTTTCCCTCCAAAGATGGCGTCCCTTTTTGACTTAGAGCAATTTGACTTTTAATTTAAAATAATCTCTCACCAAGGAAGGGCGTACTTTTTCAAGCAATTGATTTTTGAACCTTAGGAAATAAAAAATACCTTCATGAGGCGCCACCCCCTCAAAGTCCCCTTTTTAAGAACAACTTTAAGTTGTTTCCACTAGACCAAGGGGTTACTTTATTAAAATATAACTTTAAAATATAACATTTAAATCAACTGGACAAATCTCACCAAAAATGTTTCCCAAGGTCAAGATTGATCAAACCAACTAAAATGTCAGAAGATGAGAGCCAATCCGTCCCGAAGCCAACAGGACCACTACCAGAAATAGAATTTACTAAAAATAGTAAATTCGTGAAAGTGCTCAGAATGCCAAGAAGAACACATCACCAAAAAGCTCACGAAAAACCCAGAAGGAATCTGCAGTTCAATCACCAATCCGTGAGCACAAGAAACCACCAACCTAGAAACCCTAATTTCACCACCGAGAAGCCTACGGGTCTCCAGAATAGGCCAACGGTCAAATCAGAAGAAGTCATGTTCGAGAAGGGGACATTACACGGGGAGACGTCTTGCCGACTGCGTGACGTCTCGCCGACATGGAGTCTCATCGATATAACCTCTGGCCGACAGGATGGGGTCTCCCCGAAATGAAGTTGAGCCCGCCGACAAAAGGAGACATCATCGCTATGAGGTCCTATCGACCAATAAGGGGTCTTGGTGAAGGGGCCTTCGGCAAGAGGTCTCCCCGACCCGATGGTGTCTCGCTGAAGGATGAAGGGCTCGATGAAAGCTCTTGCCGACAATGGAGAGTCTTGCCGATAGCGATGGACTTGCCAATCGAAGAGGGGTATCGGCATGACTCTTAGCGCCCGCTATGACCTCTTACCGAAGGTGAAAGTCTTGCCAATGGTTTCAGGGATGTCGATATGACTTTTGCAGCTCGATGTAAATTCTCACCGACGGGTGTATGCTTGTCGATGCTGCTGTAGAGTATAATCGCATCAGGGAGACACGGTAAGTTTCTCACCGACATGCGATTTAATCTTTGCGACCTTTGACCGTCTAGCAATCCCATGTCACTTTTGTTCAACCAATTGGAGGAGGCTACAAGAGAGCCATGGCAGTTTGACCCCTCTGAAGAAGATCAGCAGAACATAAGCAACCTCCATCTTTCCTAAGCTGTTCTCTGAGCTCCTCAGATAACCTTGGTGGAAACTTCTTAGGCAGATTTGAAAAAGTCTTTTTATCTTTCTTATGGCTGAAAGGTTTTGAATGAGACTTAGGCCTTGGGGCTACCAACTCCATGCTCCTAGCTTTCTTGATGGCTTCATCTAAAGTTGGTGGATCAAAGGCTTTGACCCAACCCTTCAAAGGCTCCATTAAACCTTCAGCAAAAAGAACCACAAGTCTTCTCTCAGTAATGTTAGGCACCATTACTGACAACCTTTGAAAATCAGCCACATAATTTTCTAAAGATCCTTGCTGTTTCAATTGTGCCAATTCTCTGAATTGCAACTCTGGATCCTTGGTATCAAATCTCTCGATCAGCTTGTTGGTAAACTCATCATAGGTACGAATGAGGTTATGGCCAAGAGTGACCAAACCATGAGTCCACCATTCGTGAGCTATCCCATCCAAATGCAAAGTAGCAAATTTGATAGCATCTCCTTCTGGCATGGGTCTGAGAGAGAGATAATTATCTAGCTTCTGCACCCATGATCTGGCTGTGCACTTATTACTACCATCAAAATGCTCCATAGTTATCTTTCCCAAGGCTTGGTAGAAATCATTTCTAGGCACCATAGGAGGACGTTGCTCATTCCTTCCTCCATTTCTCAAACTCCTTTGATTCATGTACTGATCAAAGGTCCAAGCATCTCATCTCTCAAATCGAGAGGTAAAGAAGCATACTCCATGTAAGCTTGACGTGCATCATCAGCAAAGCTTGGTGCAACTTCAACTAGTTGTTGCTCTTCCCTTGGCGTGAAAGTGGGGAAAAGTGGTCTAGAGGATGACCCACTAGGAATTGTAGCATGCTGACCCACAATTCTATCTCCTTTATTCACCTCAGGACTGCCATTACTAGATTTTCCATTAACTCCACTACTTTCACCAGTTGCATTATTTTGGGGCTGAAGAACATTATGAGCGGCTTGTTGATCCAACTTGGACAATAGACGAGACATCATGTCTATCATCCCATCAAACTTCTTCTCAACTCTATCCCTCTCTTCATTAGCTTGCCTTACACTGTCTGACATTATTTCAACTGTCTTATCTGTACCTTCCACTGTTTTGCCAGAACCCTCAAAGCTTCTGAAAAGGTCTCTGCTTCTGGAACAGGTGGAAACTAATGCTAAGGTCTGGCCTGACTTCTAGTGAATGGCCTAGTGTCTCTGTCACTCATCAGACAACCACTGCAATACTGCCACAGGATGGCAGGGTCTTCTGCTTTGATACCACTGAAATATGCTAACCAATTTTTTCGATAGTTTTACACAATAGAAACCAGCACTAGCCAACTTGATTAGCGTTAGCATCAAAACAGAAATCCAAGCTTGAAAGGACTCAACGCCAAGAATGCACACTCAATCCCAAAGAGGGATAGGTGTCGTCATATGGCGGAGAAATTAAAGAACAATACTTGAAATGAAACAACTCAACGTCAAGAATGTGCACTCAAGATCCCACTGAGGGCGAGGTGCTAACATTTGACGGAGTTATTAATTAAAAAACTGAAACAATAGGTGGATAACCAGACATGAGAATTTCCACGCTACCACTTGAACAATGGGGGGAAAACATTACAATACCAAAACTAATTCATCCGCTGCGGCGGGCATCCACTGAATAGTGGGAATTCACCACGTGAGAGTGGGTACAATGATATAACAAGTTCTTTCTCCACACTAGCGGTAAACCATCTAGGGATAATTAATAAGAAAAAAAACAAGTAGTTGCAGCAATAACATGGGTTGAATTAGTACTACTAAATCACAACCTTACAATTCAAATGATTGCAAAAACAAGTATTACAATGATAGAGAAATAAGACTAGAAGAGAAGAATGAGTTCTATGATGTTCCTTTACTTTTCCAATGATAGAATTATGACCAAAACAGAAAATATATGAATCTAATATAAAAACAGATTCTGGAATTCTTAATCAGCAAACTATGAAAACCAATGAAGTATTCATAACTCACTCATTTCACCTCCAAATCGAATGAGATCAAGTGCAATGGATTGCTAGAAGGTAGGCGACCATGCTGAGATGAAGAAACAACTTCAAAGAACTTTTGTGAATTTTACACGAATCCCAAGGCACTTCCAGAAAAGTACGGCCCTCCTTGAAGGGGCGATTTCTCTTTAAAAATCAAATTCTCAATCATAAAATCTCAAAATTGGCATGAAGAGTCGCCCTTGATCAGCAATTAGAAAGATGAAATGCCCAGAACCAAATTCAAACTGAAAATAAAGTTATAAATTAAAATCACCTTCAGCTGTAGATGAAACAGCAAAACCAAAATTGATCAATCTTCAAAATTTCTTCACAATCGAGCTCAATCTACTAATCTGGATGAGAAGCAGCGAATTCCAACTAGGCGTTGTATTTC
Source organism: Sequoia sempervirens (assembly GCA_007258455.2). Taxonomy (NCBI): domain Eukaryota; kingdom Viridiplantae; phylum Streptophyta; class Pinopsida; order Cupressales; family Cupressaceae; genus Sequoia; species Sequoia sempervirens. The sequence goes on from VDFB02011259.1 coordinate 6,713, forward strand.
AAACACGAAATTGGATAATTGACTAGGAGATAGCATCCTCGAAGCAAGATTTCATTTGTCATTTCGACAGCATAACAGTATGATAACATGAATGGATCAAATGCTGGAGAAAAAACCTTCATTAAATAGAAGCTCACAAAACTCCTCAAATTCCTAAGGAAGCATACCAAAAGACACAGGAGTCTTTTCAAATTTCCAAAAACAATTAATTCCTCAAGATGGCGTCCCTTTTTGCATAATATGAACTTCTCTTTAATTTTAAATTATTTCTTTTAAAAGTGGCGTCCACTTTTCCCAAGGCAAAAGGCAATAATTAAAATATATTTAATTCTTCATGAAGGTGTCCCCCTTCCAAGTCCCTCTTTTAAACACAACTTAAAGTTGTTCTCCTAGGCCAAGGGGTCAACTGCAAATTATAACATTAATGCCTTAATTCTCCAAAATTAAACCATTAGAAGCCAAACTTGAATTGCATTAGATGCTCCAATTGAAAATGAAGACCTTGAAGAATGATAACTGCATACTGCCAAAATTAGAATTTACTATAAATAGTAAACTCCCTGAAAAACCACAGAACCTTAGAACTAGAAACCCTAATTTTACCTCACACACGCCTACAGGCTTCCGAAGAAGCCTAATGAGTGTCAAAACAGATCATTGATGAGAAGGGGACATTAAAGATAGTACCTCAGGGCATTCAAGGCAGTTCGGTAGGGAAGTTCGAGGGTGGAAACGGAGGCCATGAAATTAATACTGTGGTTGCAAAAGATCTGAAGGCTTCTCCTGAGGGCAATCTTTCACATCGACATGGACAACAGGGATACACTTGAATGTAGCATTAACTTCATTTGAAAAGATCTAAGGGCAGATCGTTCAGAAGACTGATATTTTTGTAAGCCCTAAGGGGCCGACGCATTTTGTATATAGGGCATTTTTGCCTCTTTGTAAAGGAGTTCGGATTATGCATTCTCAAGAGTTAGTGATTTTTAACAATCCTTTCTCAGCTGATGTATGCTTTGTAACTCATTTAGATTTTGGAATATAAAACACAGAGTTTACCTTGGAAGCCAGTGTTAGTGTTCAGACTACTCTCATTTTTGTATTCTTAGATTATGCAAGTTTTCAACTGTGCTTCTCCAAGTCTGCATTCATATCTTAAAGCTGTGAAATTCATCTTTCCTTCTTAAAATATGTATGTAGATCAAACCCTTTTTAAGAATGGTGCACAAGTTCAAAGAGGCTATGTTGAGTAAATGATGTGAAACTTAATGCGAATGAGAGCTAGCAACTGAGCAACCAAGACCAAGCCAAAAAACACCTCCAAACAGCAGTGATTTATTTATTCACGCTTCCCAACGCAACCTCAAAGAAGGTACAACCTCCAGAAATGGTCGACCAGCAAGATAAAATCCAAGACACCTCCAAAAAATCTGAAAACTTGCGAGGGGTGCGCAAGGTAGACTAAAGCATAGGACCAATACCCAAAACCATCAAAAAATGTGCAAGGAGCTATGAGTGAAAATGTGCTACAGCCGAACTCAAACCAGCAACACCAAAATGTAAATATCAATCAAACAACCAACTTGAAGCTCAATCTGCAACCTTTGGATGAAGAAGCAGTCTCAAACCAGCTAGGTACTATCTCTCAAGTACGAAACTGATAGAAGCTAGGAGGTATGCATTCCTCGAAGCAAGGGCTCTGAAATAATTTTAGCAACATTTTGTTATGATAAGCAATGGATGATAAACAAAGAGCCAAACACTCTTATTTATAGCCTTCTGTCTCCAAATTCAAATCTTCTTTTCCCTCCAATTAGGGCGCCCACACTGAAATTCAAATTCACCTTTTCACTTGCATTTGCATTTTATTTAATCTTTATTTATCTCCTTACTTGGGCTTCCAAACATGAGGAGACATAGCTTTTATTTAATTTGCAAATAAAACATAAGCTTTGGCGTCACACTTTATCAAGTGCAAAATAGATTATAAAATGTATTTATCTCCTCCAGGATAGGCATCCAAATGAAATATATTAAAATATACTTGATTACCTCTTCAAATAATTCGTCCTCCAAGCCTTAGCCAAAATCTTGCCAAAATATTAAAATATAAATAATCATCAAGTATTAAGTGAAATACAATATAAAATTAAAATCACTTATCTCTCCTCTAAGGCGTTCACCTAGCCTTATAAATATTTCACTTAATTTAAATATTTTACCTCATCAAGAGAAACGCCCAACACAAGTTCAAACTTGCCAAAAATAGCCCAAGAATGTTGGATGACCAACTGCTCAAACTGACCTGCCTGAGATATCCACTACACTGAACTATTGAGTTGCTGCTAAAAATAGCACTACCAAAAATAACACTTACTAAAAATAGCATACTGCTAAAAATAGTAAGTTATTCCAAACTCATTTTCTCCACATTTTGAGCAGTTGTCGAAACTTACTAAAAATAGTAAGTCCAAGAAAGTTCTTTGATTTAGTTGCATGTCACACCATCATGAAGCTCTCTGAAAACCCAGAAGGAATCCAGAATCCAAACTATAAAACTCCAACATGCAAGCCTCCAAAAATGTCGAGGAAACAGCCAAAAATGCAAGTCATTATCTTGTCATGCATGCTACCACATCCCAAAGCTCTCCAAAAACCCAGAAAGCTCCACCAGACATGCATAAGAAAATATCACATGCAAGCCCTAAAACCTTCTATAAAAGTGGAAATGTTGAGGAAACAGCCAAAAATGCAAGTCATTATCTTGTCATGCATGCTACCACATCTCAAAGCTCTCCAAAACCCAGAAAGCTCCACTAGACATGCATCAAAAAATATCACATGCAAGCCCTAAAACCTCCTCTAATTAGCCTATGGGCTTCTGGAAATAGGCTATCAGACACAGAAGAGCGTATGGCTAAAATGGGGACATTACAATTCGAATAATTGTGGTGACACCAGTTTAGAAGGGATGGCTTGCTCATTTAAATCCATCGATTCCATCTAAGGTTCGTGGTAGGTTTTGGAGGGGCCCAAATACATTATTGCAACCTTTGTGAAGTTATCAGGCCATATTCATATTGCCACCCTACCCAGAAATAACCACGCCACCTTAAGGAGATTGCATGATGTCTATCACACCACAATGGGAAATAGGAGATAATGTGGAGCATACCCAGCAGTCAACAGTCAAAGAGCATTGAATAATTATAATTTATTATCATAATCTGTTGCACTTCTCTTGCAAGGTTATCGTACCATTACAAGGAGCAGCTATAATAATATTTATATGGTCTCAGGTCAGCAAGCCTTTATCTTGATATTTGGTCAACTATTGCTAAATATATTTTAATTTAATATTGCATCAACTCCATATTCACTGCTATACTTGGGAAGACTATTTTTCAAGGTTAGCCATATAATGCACTGATAAACTTGAATATTTTGTTCTATGTAATATTTGAGCTTATAACAACAGTTTATCAGAATATTCAATATTTGTGATTGGATCTATGTTGACATATTAACTTTTGAACTAGTTGAATCTGAGTTATTATTCCATTCCTTCCAAACCCATATGGCATTGCATTCTAAGCAAGAATCTTAGTAAATACAACTAGAAACAAAAATCAAAAAGCAGAGAGTCAAATTGTTTGACAATATGCTTGCATTGTCAAACTTGGGGAAATTGTGAAATTTCTAGTTCATCTTGGTTAGGGGCCTTTACATTCTACTTCAATGATTTCCTTCGTCGCCATCCTCTCCAAAGATTTTCCTATAACCAAACGCTAATCATCTCGTCCTATTTATTGCCATTTAACTGCTATGTTATCATGGCATATCTTGGGAGATCATACGATGCTAGATGCGAGACACAGGGCAAACAGATGGCATCAATCCAAACCATTCACCTTCGCCTCCAAAGCTACGAAGGACAAAGATTGAATCCCCATAACTAAATTGTTGAGTCACCCTTCACTTCTTGTCCTCTCAAACCCCAAAATTTACTCTAGGCCGTTCCATCTTGTGGCACAATCCACAATAATGCAGCCTTCTATATGATCAACCCCCCAATTTGCAAGAAAATTAACTGCACGGTTTGATTCCCTAAGATATGTGACAGAATAATCTTCCATCTCTTCCAACATTTCTCTTACTTTTGCCACCTTGGGTTGTAAAGACCAATTATCCATATTGCCTTTCTCCACCGCATTGATGCAAACCATTGAGTCGTGTAAATTCCCATACCCAGTTTGGTTGGATTTTTTAATTTTTATGATTTTTATTGTTTGATAGATACAGGTATTTTTTCAAACAATTACTTTACAACTGTTTGTTGGTGTTTTCGAAGAAATTATATTATGATGTATGTGTAAATGATTCGCTATATATATATATGCATCAATTGTTACACTATAATTTATGAATGCAAATTTACATTGACAACAACGATATTTAAAACTAATATTTAATCCAGAGATTATTCAGCAACACAAATATCTTACTTTTTATTGATCTCGGAGAATGCATATAGAATAGAGGAATACCGTTTTTTATTAGCACTCCAATTGCAGGCTCGAATTTTTGACGTTGGACAACCCCTAATAACTCCTTAATCAGCAATAATATTCCTTCAGATTTTAGACAATAATGTCAGGTCTAATACCCCCTAGGTTGTTCGATAGCAAAACTGACGATGTCACCTTTATCTTACTCGCGTTCCTATGATTTCCGTCGGTCAATATTTAAGGGCGGCAGGGTGAAGACCAGTGATATCATAACTTCCATGATGAATAATGGTGATGGAAATATGTTGCAATATAATATTCCCACAATGAATTTCTTCCAAGAAATATCAGCGATTGCTGTCATGATGCATAGGTAGGAATAATACATTTAATTGTATATGCTTCGACTTAGATAGCTTTGACACATTCTAATCAGCAGCATGAAAATACATGCCCAATATTAACCTTGACATCACTTAGCCAATATCACCAAATATTTGAACCACCAGATATATTGATTATTACCAAAGAATAATCCTGATAAATATATGCATGGATACAAACGCCAATAATGGAATATAAGGCACAACAATATATCGGATATCTTCCAATAGATGCAGATGTTCACATGATTATCTCAAAGAACATATAGGTATTATGATCAATCACCAAGAATATGTAATAGGGCCAACTGAAACTCCAAAATCAATAAATCTACCTTCTGCAATTTCGTCTCCAGAGGAGACTCACAAAATTGCCAAAATTCCCAAGGCTAGGGTGGATATGTCTCACCACTGAAACACCTGAACCATCAAGCCCGAAAGCTCTCAGAGAATTAGAAAATGAATAAACTTGCAATGATGAATTATTCCTTCCCGAACACCAATATGTAGCTTCCTATCCAAAACCATTTGAATAATTCATTATTAATCTCTAGGCAGGAAATTATATTTAAGTCCCACTTTGGACAGTAAAATAATTAATTAATATTATTTCAATATTTTCTTTTCAGGAATATAATATTAATTAATAAATAATTCCCTTGCATTTAATTAATAGCTTACAGGAATTAAAATAAGCTAATAATTTATTTTGGACCATCACATGTAAGGGGACATTGCAGTCCTCCCTTCCTAGAATTGCTTGCCCACAAGCAATTTTAGATTAGAATGTTGAAGAACCTCTTCATTCTCCCAGGTGGCATCTTCCTCCAGTAGCTCTATGCATTTGACAAGATATTCCTTAATTGTCTTGTTTCTCAATTTCCTCTCGCGCACATCCACAATCTCATTTGGGATCATAACCAACTTGCCCTCTTCAACAAGAGGGGCAACTCCCCTAAAACTGCAACCTGTTGTCCAAGTGCCTTCTTGAGGCACAAAACATGAAACACGTTATGAATCCGGTTGTTTTCAGGTAGCTCCAACTCAGACGCCACCTCGCCTACTCTCCTGATGATCTTGTATGGCCCATAAAATCTTGGTCTAAACTTCTCGGCACCACTCCTCTTCAAGGAGGATTCTCTGTATGGCTGAAGGCGAAAATAGACCAAATCTCCAACCTCAAAAGTACACTTAACCATGTGTTTGTTCACATACATCTTCTACTAATTCTTAGCATAATGTAGATTATCCTTAAGTGACTTAAGAATATCTTGGTTTTCCTGTATCTAGTCCTTTGCCTTAGGTTCCCGACTATCACCAAATGCCACATCCCGAATTGAATACGCCTCATATCTTTAGAGTTCTTTGAAGGGTGACATCCCAATGGACATATGATAGGTGGTATTATAATGTAATGTCCCCTTTCCAAGCCTGACAATTCCAGTGAGCGTTAGTCTTTCGTTGGGAACCCGAAGGCTAGTCGGAAGTTAAAATTAGGGTTTCCTAATTTTGAGGAGGTCATTGCTCAGAGATGGTGGATTAAATGGCAGATTCCTTCTGGGTTTTCAGAGGGCTTCGCAGTGGTGTGATCATCTCGGCATTCAGAGCATTTTTTGGAATTTACTATTTTTAGTAAATTCTATTATTGGCAGCTTTCCAGATGAGCTCAGGTTGGTTGACTTCCGGCTTCAGAATGATCAGTTGACTTCTTCAGTATTGGCTTCAGGGCACTGTCGGAGAAATAAGTTAAGTCATTTAAATTAAAAGTCACGTTTTAATTATTATATTTTAACGTTGACCCCTTGGCTTAGACTTAATGACTTAATGTCGTTTTAAAAAGTGGGTCTTGAGGGTGGCGCCCTCATTAAGAAATGTTTTAATTATTTCCTAAGTCAAAGCAAGATTATGAGGGGCGCATAATTCAAAGTTTGATATTTAATTAAAATGACAAATCTGGAGCTTTGAAGAGAAAGTACGCCCTCTTGAGGAGAATAGAGTTTTTGACCTAAAAGCTGATTTTAGGGTTTCGTGAAGTCAAAACGAAACTTATAAAAAGGAGGTTTGTGCATCATTTTGGGCATCTTGGAAATTTATACTGTTATGCTGCCGGATTGGCTCTGGGACTGCTTCGAGGAATGAAGGCCTCCTAGCATTGGGCATCACTTCGTGTTTGGAAGACAACATCTAGTGGTGAATCATTGTACTGTGAGTTGCATTTAGTGTGTTTTGTTCATCAGTTCATTGCATAGTTAGATTCGAAGTTATCATTTATTAGTTTCAGCTTATTGCATTGTTTTAAGACAGCAGATTGCATGTTTGCTTCATAAATCAGAAAATACCAAAAATATCATTGTGGGTATTAGCTTGTTGCATGTGTTAGTCTTAGGCACCCTTATGCTCCATATTGCAGATTTTAATGTTGTGAACTGAATTTTTAAAGCCAAGTCGAGTTTCTCAGCTGGGCCGTACCATTTAGGAACATTGGGATTTGTGCATAATTAATATATGGGCTTTAGATCTGATTTCAGTGTCTCATCCTAGGCGTGTGCTTAGTTAAGAGTTAATGCATTTGATTTCAAGTTAACCGGAGGTGATTCGTGGAAGATATGAGCATTTTAGCAATTCCTTAGACTGCTGTTCTAAACATTTAATGAGCAGATTGTAAAAGAAATCAGAAATTTGTATCTTGATATTTGAAGGCATTTGGTTTTTGTATTACTATGCAACGTAACGTTGGATTCCAAATGATGTAATGCTGATCCTTTAAATTCATAAGACATTGGCAGGCAAAGGCTCCTTATTTGTAAAACTGACAGTAGTACTAGCAGTTAATTCATTATTGCTTAAATCAGATTGTGTTCTTACTTCCAGTCAAAGTTATTGTAATAGTGAGATCTCCGCCCTATGGTCGCTACTATCCCATCCCGGGTTAGCAAGCACATTCTGGGTGTTGAGTAGTTTCATTTCTCAGCATCTTTCTTTCAAGCATCGTTTTGTATTCACTCTGTCATATGGTCGCCCCTCACTCCGCTTTGGATTGGGTAGCACATACTTGGCGTCGAGTTCCTTTTCCAGCATAAGCAGTTTATTTTAGATCCTCTGACCAATGCTCACCATCATCGGTGCCATTCTGGTTAGAGTTGCTTTCTTGCACGTTTTGGTTCTCTCATCTAACCTTAACGGGTGCACTGCTTTGTAATGTTGTTAATTGTAAATTGAAAAAAACGACAAAATTTGGCTTGGAATATTTCAGTGGTATCAGAGCCACGTATCCTGCCATCCTGTGAAATCAGCTTTCTATGAGTGACAGAGAACAGAGGTATCTGGCAAGAGTATACAAGAGAGGCACAGTTCAGACACAGTTGCATCAAGCCCCAGAAGGTCACACAGCTTCCGAGATTTTGAGGGCTAATTGGGAGCCTTCACAAGAAACAGAAATGGGGGATAATGAAAGAGGTTCTGGCAACAGAGGTGACAGTGGGAAGGGTATAGACAATTCAGCCAATCTAGGTCAAGGACTAGATAAGAAGATGGATGCTTTGTTAGATATGTTTTCTCTCATGTTGGGGAGATTGGGTCCCAATACTCCACAAAACAATACAGGGCATGCCGGGGAGCACAGTGCTTCCAATCAGCACAATGGTCATGTTGCCCAGCCTTCAGGGAGCAACACCTACATTTCTGCTAGACCATTCAAACCCACGTTTTTGACACCAGCAATCCCACAGCCTGACCCCGAAGAAAATGTTTCATCCTTGGAGAGGGTGAGGATAGGCCGTACGGAGTATGACACCCTTCCTGATGAAGTAAAACTTGACATGTCCTTCAATGATTACATGGAGTATAGAAGGAAGGATAGAGGCCAAGGGAGAAACTATGATCAAAGAAGAACCCCAGCACAAGGAGATTGGAATCAAGCTCTCAACAAGGTTACGCTTGCCCATTTTGATGGAAGCGATAATAATTCTGCTCGAGCCTGGTTACAAAAACTAGACAACTATTTGGCACTTAGGCCAATGGCTGAAGAAGAAGCGATTAGATTCGCTACGCTACACCTAGATGGGGTGGCGCATGAATGGTGGTACCATGGCCTAGTCACCTTAGGTCATGGGTCTATCACTAGCTACGATGAGTTCACCAATAGACTCATTGAGAGGTTCGAGAAGAAGGACCCAGAAGTGCATTTTAGGGAGTTGGCACAGTTGAGACAATATGGCACTGTGGATGCCTACATAGCTGAGTTTCAAAGACTTTCAGTTATGGTCACTGGAATCACAGAGAGAAGGTTAGTAATCCTATTCACTGAAGGATTGATGGAGCCAATCAAGGGTTGGATCAAAGCTTTTGATCCACCGTCCCTACAAGAAGCAATGAAAAAAGCTAGAAACATGGAGTGGGCTGCTCCCAAAGCAAAGTTCCATTCCAAACCAGCTTTTCACAAAGGGGATAGAGGGAAAAAGTTTCATCAGAAGCCTCACCATAAGGAGTTTAAACCACAGAAACCTCATGGCTCAAGATTGGATCCAGAGACTATCAATGAACTCCGAAGGAAGGGGTTATGTTTCCGTTGTTGGGAAAAATGGTCCCAAGATCATGTGTGCCCAAAGGGTGCTAAAATTCATCAAATTGAGTTCTATACAGCTGATGAAAGCAATTCTGATTTTTCTGATCAGCAAGCTGATTTTGAGGACAGCGATGAAGAAAATACTCCAGAAGAGTCTGAAGGTGAAAAAGAAAGTGGTGGTACATTAGCTCAACTTTCGAGCTTCCAAAAGAATGAGTCCTTTAAAGTTTGTGGGATGATCAAAGGGCAACGTATTGTTGCTTTAATTGACACTGGTGCAACACATAACTTCATAGACGAAGTTGTGGTGGCAAAGAAAGGATTGCAAACAGAAGACTTTGAAGGGTTCAGAGTTATGGTTGCGGATGGGTTTCACATCTCATGCACCAAGAGGATTCCGAACATGTCAATGCAATTGGGCAATTACGAAGTCAAGGATGACTTCTATGTGGTCAATATTGGAGATACGGATGCTGTCCTTGGCATTCAATGGCTGCGATCTCTTGGAGAGATCTCTCTAAATCTGCAAACTATGGAGTTGAAGTTTCAATCCGATGGAAAGAAGGTGGTGTTGAGAGGAATGTCAAATGGTGGCCCTCGGATTGTGTCGTTCAAGAGGATGGCGAAGTTGATGCGTCATGATCAAGTGGAGTGGGCTGCGGAGTGCATGATTCTTCCAGCTAGTCCAGCTGAAACGAAAATAGAGCATCCTCCAGATATTCAGTCTTTACTCACCAAAAAGAGTAAAGTGTTTGCTGATTTACCTCCTGGACCTCCTCCTGATCGAGGTTCAGAACACATCATAGAGCTCAAGGAAGGAGCTAAACCGGTGATCACAACTCCATATCGGTATCCGAAGAGGCAAAAGGATGAGATCGAGAAGAATATCCGAGAACTTTTGGAGATGGGTTTCATACGCCCAAGCAAGAGCCCCTTTGCATCTGCAGTGGTTCTTGTGAAAAAGAAGGATGGTACCATGCGCATGTGCGTGGACTATCGTGCTTTGAACCAAAGCACCATCAAGAATAGATACCCCATTCCCAGAATAGATGAGCTCATTGATGAGCTACATGGGGCTAAGTTCTTTTCGAAGATTGATCTGAGGTCGGGTTACCATCAGATACGAATGAGGGGGTCAGATGTGGAAAAAACAGCTTTCAGATGTCACTATGGCCATTTTGAATTCTTAGTCATGCCATTTGGGTTGACTAACGCTCCGGCAACCTTTCAGTCTTGCATGAACCGTGTCTTCCAGAATCAATTACGAAGGTTTGTGCTGATATTTTTTGATGACATTCTGATCTACAGCAAGACTTGGGAGGATCACCTCAAGCACTTGGAGGAAGTGCTTAGTATCATGGAATCTGAGAGCTTATTTGCTAAAGCTTCCAAATGTGAATTTGGAATGGTGGAGTTACTGTACCTTGGCCACATAATCAGTGCTGAGGGAGTAAAGGTGGAATTACAAGTCGGGATTTGCAATTGGAATTACAATTTTCAAAATTGCAAAATTATAAAAATTGTTAATTTCAACTACCTTTTGTAAAATTGCTAAAGCTCTTTAAAATCCCGAAATTACAAAAAAGCAGAAATTGCTAAAGCATCAAAAAGTTCCGAAATTGTTAAAGTCATTTAAAAACCCGAAATGCCTTGAAAAGCACAAAAGTTGATCTTTTTTGGACAAATTTCCAAATCCAAGCCAAAAACCTCTTCGTCTTGCTATTTCAAGAAGACAAAATGTTGTTTTTGACTGCCATCATTCCATCAAATTCCGAATTTATCCTCACCATCCGCTTTCCATCATTCTTCCAAAGTCCATTTCATTGTCCTAGGGTTTGAGTTTCACCATGTCCACTCACGTTGATGCTGATGATGTTCTGACCTTATGGGGTTTTCACCGCAGTCTTGCAGATTCCTGTTCAATGACAGACGAACCAACTTCTCCTAAAAGCAAGAAGATGAAGTACAAATTTGATAAATATCAGAATGAGATTTCTCCATCTCATGTGGTTTCGAATATCGATGAGATCAAAGATACAGAAATTGGGCATATTGATATATCCGAGTTTCTTGGGAGAGCTGAGAAATCTACTTCTTCTAATATGCAGAAATTGCTAAGGAGTCATATTCATCTGGTGTCTTCTTCTCCTGTTGCTGCCCTTGAACCTGAATTCGTCCTTGCGTGTGCAGCACACTTTGATAAAGAATCCAGAACTATCAAGGACGATGATGGCAACATGGTTATCAGGCTTGATGCTGAAACAATCAACAGAGTTTTCAGAGTTCCTGATGCTACTACATATTCAGAGATCTCATTGAAGAGTGCTCACAGACATTTTGAGCAGAAAAAGAGTGATTGTATTAGACATATCAATTCTAAGTGGCTTCTCAAACCACGACCTTGTGTGACCCGGATACCCAAGTTGTATCGGTCTGATTTTAAAGAGGAAATTAATGATATGATCACTCTTCTGAGCAGAATTGCAGGGTTGAAGGTTTCTAGTGTGTTTGAAAACTGGATGTATAAGTTCATGGTGGTTATTAGGAAAGCATAGCATCCAATATTCTGGGGAGAAATAATCAGTGACAGTTTGTGTGAATAGCTTGCACAGGTTCCTACCACTCTTACCTTCTATATGAACTCATATTTGGTTTATATAGCAGCTTCGTTGAGGCATTTTCCAGGCCTATCTCCTAAAGGTGACAGATCATTGGTGCCTGTATGGTAGTATTATGATCAGCTGACTTTTATTCCAAGTCGAGCGCATTATAGAAGAGTTCAAGATGCTTTCTTTGGTTATTTTATGTGTTTGTTTGACAAAGCATTAGCAAATAACAGGGTATCTGAGGTGGCTTGGAATAAAGTAAATGAGTATGGCTGCTTGTTTCTTCAATTCCCTACTTTCACTTATATGAGAGTCGGCTGCTTTGAAGACCAACCTTATATGCTTCCAAGATATCCGACTGATAAGATTATTCTGATGGAGCTGGGAAGACAATTGATGACAGTTCATTCACGTCAAGCTACACAACACAAGACTGGAGTCAGTATTTCATCACATAATCCATTGATAATTGGGAGGTATTCTTTGACAACTTCTTCAAGAGCCAAAGCAATGGAAACTGAACTTCAGGAAATAACATTGAAAAGATTCCAGGCAAGAGTGGATTTTGATTATAAAAGGATGAAAGACAAAATTAAAAGAGCCTTCACTCATGTGCACCGCATCGAAAACATTTGGGCAGACCTCCGGACAGAAAAAGATATATACAGAATGGATTATTGCAGGCTTACAGTGTAGCAAATTATTGATCTGAATCTGACCTTAGTTCCAGAGGGAGTAATTGATGATAGACAGATTTTAGATCCTGAGTATGAAGAACAAGGAGTTGCTAATGCCCGCATTCCTGCAATTCAGTGGTCCCAAAAGGAATCTGTCTCTATCTTTGATAGGTTTCAATCAATCTTGGCGAACACCAACTCTTGGCTTAAAAGCATAGGTGTTAAGACTGTTAAAATCAAAGTTAGGGCTGAAGATGATCCAGCTGGTCCTAAAGGTTTGAAGTCAGAAATTAGAGAGCAATCAAAAGAAGGAGCTTCCTCTTCAGGTACCCGAATTAAGTTGAAAGTAAGCCAAGCTGCAGAACAACCGTTGGAAAGGCAAACACTAAAGGGAAAGGAAGTTAATCAAATGCAGATTCAGGTTTTGGATCAGCAAGAAGAAGACGAGGTTCTTGAAACCTCTACCATTCTAAATGAGATAACTCCTCACATTGAAGCTCCAATACCAGAATCAGCTATATCTCCTATGTCCCCTATCGACAGTGATGTTGATTCTTTCTCCACGGTATTTGTTCCCTCTATTCCACCTCAAGAGACTAGTCATCAATCTTCATCAATAGTGAATACTCCTATGAGAAGCTTGCCCAATAACTTCAAGAGTATTTTTCATATAAATCCAATTTTTCCTGCCATGTCAGAAATAACTCTTCCAGAGATTGATACATCAATAACAAGCTTTGATTGTTTCATGGCTAATCCTAGTTGTAATTTGTCTTCTGCACAAGACATAGTTGCTGTACAAACTGAGGCACCATCTAGAATTTCAATTGTAACACAAACTGAATCTATTTTTGCGGAGACTACAGTTGCTATTTCAGATGTGACAACTTTGGATCTTCCTCCATGGTTGAATTCAATTGCTCCTAAAAGAAAGAAACAAGCAATGTCTCCTGATATTTTTGATTTCCAAAAATTGAAGAAATCAAAACCAATGGTTGCAAAGAAAGCAAAAACAGTCTCACAAGTGTTTGTTGACAGCAATAGAATGAAATATGCTGAGATTGCAGAGCCTCTTGTTGATAAACCACATGAAGAGATGCAAGTGTCTGATTACAGGTTTACTAGAGTGGAATTGGGCAAGCAGACTCATGCTAATATGATGCAAGATGCTCAGAGTTCAGTGACGATTTTGACACAAAGCTATAATGAACTTCTAGCTAAAAAGGAAAAGCTCAAAGAAGACAATGCTCAGCTGGTTTCAGTTATTCAAAGGATTACAGGATCATCAGAAGCAGTTGATTCTCTATCTACAGCTCCTCCTAATGAATCAGTTAGGCAATTAGAAAGAATTGCACAAAAGGCCAAAGCAGTTGATTCATGGATAACTCAGCTGATTGATCAAAGCATTCCAATGATTGAGAAGACCTTGCAAGTTCTCAAAAATGTCAAAATAGCCAAAATAAAGCTAAATCAGACTTTGGAAGCCTTCAAGCAAAGTTTGGAATCGCTTGAAAAAGATTTAAAAATCTGGCATGAGATAGATCAAGTCAAGTTACAAATTCTATGCAGCAACTCGATCTTGCCAAACAGAGAGAAGTACATAGAATTTGAAGAACTTATGACAAACAAGTCATTGGTCATTCAAGATCTTATCAAAGATATCCAGGCCACTTTAGAAATGAATGATGAAGTTCAACAGGATATTCTTTCAAGTTTTGAGAAGATCTCTTGTACAGTTTTGAATCAAGAAGATGAATTACTTGCAGCTGATTTAGTTACTACAGAAATGGCAGCCAATCTTCGTCAACAAATGGAATCAGAGCAGTTTTCTATGGATTCAATTCATAAGCTTGTTAATCATCAGACAATCCTTGAGAAAATGCAAACTTCTTATGAAGAACATAGACTGGCGGCAATCAGATATTTTGCTATAATCTTGAAGACAGTTGCAGTAGCCAAGAACACACTGGGTCCTGATCCGAATGAATTGCAGACCATCATCAGGAAATTCTTATCTTTCAAAGATAGGAATGAAGCAAATTAAAATTTTAGGTTGTTTTATTTATTTTACTTTCGACAAAATATATGTAAAAACAAATTTTGCAATTGCAAGTGTTCTTTCCTTGCAGTTTTGAAAAAAGTAATTACATATAAAATCTTACAAAACAAATCACAATTTGGATTGTAATTTTGAATAAGTCAATTGCAGTTAGTTATCGGTTGAGAGATTTTCTCAAGTTTGTTGAGATCCTCCCACCTTTTTCTCCAAACCTTCCTCCTATAAATACTTGAGGGGTCTATTGTAATTGAATATCTTTTTAGCAAGCAAGAAAACTCTGCAGAATTTTATACTCATAAAGTCTTTGGGCTTTATAGTTGATAATTGTGAATTTTCAAGTAATATCAAGAAATCAGAATTTCAGACTTTGAGCTGAATTCTCATTTTGCATCCTCTATGTTCTTACGTCATTTTGGATCATTATTTTGTGACTACTTGAGAATTGTAGAATATTGCTGAAGAGAGATTTGATTTAAATATTTGCAGTCTTTGTGCTGTAAATGTGAAGATTGAATTCATAGTTAGTATTAGAAATTGAGAAGAATTATAAGTCTTTGTGCTCGTAGTATTTCTCATTTAGAGTAATCAAAAGATACATCATAGTTATAGTCTTTGAGCTGTTTTGTGTTGTACTTTTTCATCAAGTAATTATTCTGAAAAAGGGTAGATAGGATCTCATTCCTCAAGACTTTGTGCTTATTGGTTGTTTTCCCATCCCGGAGGAAGTAACGGAAGTCTTTGTGCTTTCAGGAAACTTTATTTCCTCTTTCTTAATTTCACTACATTGCTGCTGTAATAGGTTTTATCAACATATACTGTTTCTTTTCTGTGAAGAGAGAAGAACGTAATCTTTCCTGAAATAAGAGGAACGATTGCTGTCCTACCCATATCAGTTTTATTTAGTTAAAGGGGGAGCCTTCCCTAAATTAGGAGAGTTTAATCTCACGTGCTGTGGTTGAAATCACTATTTTGTATACTTTCGCAAGAATACAAAATTTCCAACCAACAGGCGGCAAGGTGAAGACCAACAATATCGCAACTCCCACAATGAATAATGGTGACGGAAATAAACTGCAATATAATATTCCCACAATCAATTTTGGTCAAGAAATATCAACAATTGCTATCGTGATGCATAGGTAGGAATAATATATTTAATTGTATATACTTCGACTCACATAGCTTCGACACATTCTAATTGGCAGCATGAAAATATATGCCCGATATTAAGCTTGACATTGCTTAGCCGATACCAACAAATATTCGAACCACCAAATATATCGATTATTACCAGAGAATAATCTCGATAAATATATGCATGGATACAAACATCAATAATGGAATTTAAGGCAAAACAATATATCGGATACCTTCCAATCGATGCAGATGTTGACATTATTATCTCAGAGCACATATAGGTATTACGATCAATCACCAAGAATATGCAATAGGGCCAACTAAAACTCCAAAATTGATAAATCTACCTTCTACAATTTCGTCTCAAGAGGAGACTCGTGAAATTGCCAAAATTCAAAAGGCTAGGGTGGATATGTCTCACCACTAAAACCCTTGAACCATCAAGCCCGAAAGCTCTCAAAGAATTAGAAAATGAATAAACTCTCGATGATGAATTATGCCTTCCCAAACGCCAATATGTAGCCTCCCATCCAAAACCGTTTCAATAATTCATTATTAATGATTAGGCTAGAAATTATATTTAAGTCCCACTTTGGACAATAAAATAATTAATTGATATTATTTAAAAAAATTATTTCCAACAATCTAATATTAATTAATAAATAATTCCCTTGCATTTAATTATTAGCTTACGGGAATTAAAATAAGCTAATAATTTATTTTGGACCGTCACATGAAAGGGGACATTACAAGTCACTTTCAATATCCACCCTATCAATGCCTTTCTTCCAACAAAGCCATAGACCTTCGAGCATAGCTTCTATTTCAGCAACATTATTTGAATATTCTGGAAACTTAACAAACTCTTCCCATTCTAATATCCCTCTCATTTTGAACTATGCATCCCATGCAAGACCAACCCGGAATAGCTTTGGAAGCATCGTCAATATTCAGTTTTAACCTCCCACTTGGTGGAGTACTCCACCCGGCTAATTTCCTCTTCTCCTTCAAACTTGATGCAAATTTAAAGAAGGGGGATGTAAAGTGCCTTGCCAAATCTGATGTAAAAACTCTGATTTTCTACCTTAGACAATTTGACAAACATTTTGCTTGCAAACTTGAAGTTGCTGGTAATTCATTTCAGATTGTATTTGAAATGCTTTTGATGAATGCAAATGAAATATAAATGCTCTCCAAATGATTCTAAGCATCTACCAAACGTCCTAAGATGATGTGCAATATGTTTTGTACTCTTCAAATGCAAATTAATATCTCAACTTCATGAAAATGACCACCTACAGCCAATTGACATTTTGACAAACAATTGGCATGCAAACTCTAAACTCTTTATTTGAATGATATGATTCCAAATCTGATTACATAGACTAATATGCATTTCTCCAAATGCTCAGATATTATTCACTAAAATGCAATGTTTTCCAAGACTCTTGGCATTACATATAGATATCAAATGTAACATAATGCTGGTAAAATACACCTACAGCAGCAACCTATGCATTGCAAGAACTTACTAAATGAATACAAAATATGATGAAGATTACCAGCTGTATGATAACAGCAGTACATAAGAAATTGTTTCTATGACTATAACACTATTTTGAATCGAACTCTAAATTCAATCTAATCAAAATGAAGAAACTCAAGTAATTCACAGCCAACAAGAGATGATGCGAAACTTCTTGAAATCACTGAATTTGCTCTTCTAAGTGTCGCACCTTGTCTTCATGGTAAACCACGGGATTCATCAAATTTTATCAGAATTTTTATATGCTGCAATCTCCAAATCACATAGCTTAGAGAGCGCCTATCATGAAGGAAAATGACAAATTTCTACTAAGCCACACACAAGAAATGAAGTCACAAGCAAATCGTCCCTTGGATGCAAAAACTCGTCCTTCTCTAAGTCTGGAATTTCTCAACAAATCTGCAACTTGTTCTTTAAAATCGACTTGCTCCAACTATGCAAGTCCAATCTCCAAATCAATTACCAATGATGCTGATAACTTTCTCCAATAAAATATGAATATTGATCTTCAATGTGTTCTCCACTTGATTCTTCCAAAATTGGCCAAAGGCCACTAATTTTGCCAATGAAGTCCCAATTGAGAAGTCTGAAGTAACTCCTCCACAATTCCAAACTAGGGTTGATATTTCATAACCGAAATTAGAAGTAACCAGCTAGGTTGTCTTTCACAAACGAAGACTAGAAATCGACAAGCCAAGCATTCAACTCCAACAATGTAGTAGAAACTGTATTCAAGTCAAGATGTCCAAATGCATAGCCAAAGCCTTGTTTTATACTTTTTCAAACTCATCACCAAGAGGCTTCTAGAAGATTCCTAGAAGATTCCTGATTTATTCTTTAAGTGACTTTATTATTTTATTATTTATTATTAAGTCACTTAAGTCACTTTTTATTATTAAACTAATTAAATAATAAGTCATCCCTTTTGAAATTTTATTTTTTTGGAATAACTTAATAAATAATTAATTTAATAACTCACCCTAATTTAATTAAATCATCAATCAAGCTATCTTCATGAAATATCGATAATTTGGACAACTTAATTAATTAATTTAATTAAATCGCCATACCTCCAATTCGGGGACATGACAGTCCTCCCTTCCCAAAGATTGCTTGTCCTCAAGCAATCCGCAACTGTCAATCCAACTCAACTGCCATAGCATAGCATCTGATGCCCGAATTGGAGTATCAACTACACCTATCATCTAACCGCCTGGATCCCAAATGAATCTGCAACATGCGCACTCCCAATCTGTACTGGCAGTATCAAAAGAAGTCGCAGCCATGTCATCAAGACCTCCCTCGAAAAACAACTACAAATTTCCTAACTCACTATTAGGAGTGAGAAGGATACTATCATGAATGCAATCTACTCCTTGGAAAGAGGCTGAACCAATACTGACATCCAATGTGCAAGTCCTAGAAGAAGTCAACTCCTTAACAAGGTTAAGAAGGTGGTCACATTCTGAAAGAAACTTCAAATAATTTGACTTCATTGTCTCCATACCTTCTTTGACAACCTGCAAATCATCAAGAGAAGACTTTGCTTCAATTCCCTTTTGTCTCCTCTCTAACTGAACTGTCCAAAGATGATCCTCGATTCTTTTGTACATCCTATCATGATCAGATAGGGCTGCAATAATCTCATCCTCCTTTACCTTCAACTGAGTCTCCAAGCTATGAACAACTTCAACCTCATAAGAAGTCTCAACCTGTTTTTGTTTCCTCTTGCTTGGAACCAAGCACATCTCATCATCCTCATTAGAACAATATGTATTTTCAGATTCAAGGAGTCTTCTAATGTCGTCTATCCTTTTTTGCCTTGCTATGTTAATGAGATTGACCTTTGCTTTGACTTCTAGAAGATGTTTTCTTGCATTATAAGCCACCAACTTAGCCTCTTTGGCTTTCCTCATCCATTCTTCATTCATCTTTTCAGATCTCCTTACTTCTTCCATGCCAAAACAAACAAAATCAATCATTTTCTGCTTGATATTTTCATGTCTAACAATTGGTGTAGGGCTGCCATCAATGGTTGCTATCATGTCATTGGCTTGATCATGAACCAAAGCTCCTATCTCATGAGAACAATGAGACATCATGCTGCTGTCCCCAAACCAATTTGTAATCATATCATGCCATTATAGAGTGTCACCTTCATCGTGTGTAGTCAAATCACTAGTGGTTGCTCCACTAAGTAAAGGATCAACTATCTCAACCACCTCTACATTTTCAGTCTTCAAAGGACTTTCATTTATCAAACCACAATCTAATTCTTTCCCATGATGGGATGAAGCTTCACTAGACTCACCCAATGAAACATCACAAGAAATCTTATCTTCATGTAGCTGCTCCAAGGTGTCTTCAATCATCACTTGCTCTTCTTTACTCTTGAAGTCATCAAGGAGTGTTTTGTGCTCAGTAACTTCTTCTATGTAAGTATGACTTTTGCTCTCCTTAAGTTCAATTTGAGGCTGATCACTAGTTGCTGAGAATTCATCATAGAGACTTTTAGATACCTCTCCTATAGATGCTTCGTGTTTCTCCTTCTTTTTGTTTTGTGAGGTGTGCCATGACTCAAAAAATTTCTTGATAGAAATCTGTTGTTGAATCAATGGCTCCATCCAAACTTCCTTTGAATTGTTGAAAGAAAGGAACGTCATTTCTAATCTCTTGCGGAACTGCGAGGTACTTTTCATAAGCTAATATCATATCATCCAGGGAACCCATGACTCACACTGATGTTCCCCAACAGGCTGGCAAGATCCAAGCTTTGATACCACTGTAAAGTGCCTTGCCAAATCTGATGTAAAAACTTTAATTTTCTGCCTTAGACAATTTGACAAACACTTTGCTTGCAACCTTGAACTTGCTGGTAATTCATTTCAGATTGTATTTGAAATGTTTTTGATGAATGTAAATGAAATATAAATGCTCTCCAAATGATTCTAAGCATCTACCAAATGTCCTAAGATGATGTGCAATATGTTTTGTACTCTTCAAATGCAAATTAATGTCTCAACTTCATGAAAATGACCACCTACAGCCAATTGACATTTTGACAAACAATTGGCATGCAAACTCTAAACTCTTTATTTGAATAATATGATTCCAAATTTGATTACATAGACTAATATGCAATTCTCCAAATGCTCAAATGTTATTCACTAAAATGCAATGTTTGCCAAGACTCTTGGCATTACATATAGATATCAAATGTAACATAATGTTGGTAAAATGCACCTACAGAAACAACCTATACATTATAAGAACTTACTAAATGAATACAAAATATAACGAAGATTACCAGCTGTATGATAACAGCAGTACATAAGAAATTGTTTCTATGACTGTAACACTATTTTGAATAGGACTCTAAATGCAATGTAATCAAAATGAAGAACCTAGAGTAATTCATAGCCAGCAAGAGATGATGTGAAGCTTTTTGAAATCACTGAATTTGCTCTTCTAAGTGTCGTGCCATGTCTTCATGGTGAACCATAGGCCTCATCAAATTTTATCAGAATTTTTATATGCTGCAATCTCCAAATCGCATGGCTTAGAGAGCGCCTACCATGAAGGAAAATGATGAATTTCTACTCAGCCACAAACAAGAAATGAAGTCACGAGTAAATCATCCCTTGGATGCAAAAACTCGTCCTTCTCTAAGTCTGGAATTTCTCAACAAATCTGCAACTTGTTCTTTAAAATCAACTTGCTCCAACTATGCAAGTCCAATCTCCAAATTGATTACCAATGATGCTGATAATTTTCTCCAATAAAATATGAATATTGATCTTCAATGTGTTCTCCACTTGATTCTTCCAAAATTGGCCAAAGGCCACTAATTTTGCCAATGAACTCCCAATTGAGAAGTCTAAAGTAACTCCTCCACAATTCCAAACTAGGGTTGATATTTCACAACCGAAATTGGAAGTAACCAGCTAGGTTTGGTCTTTCACAAACGAAGATTGGAAATCAACAAGCCAAGCATTCAGCTCCAGCAATGTAGTAGAAACTGTATTCAAGTCAAGATGTCCAAATACATAGCCAAAGCCTCTTTTATACTTTTTCAAACTCATCACCAAGAGGCTTCTAGAAGATTCCTAGAAGATTCCTGATTTATTCCTTAAGTGACTTTATTATTTTATTATTTTATTATTAAGTCACTTAAGTCACTTTTTATTATTAAATTAATTAAATAATAAGTCGTCCCTTTTGATATTTTATTTTTTTGGAATAACTTAATAAATAATTAATTTAATAACTCCCCCTGATTTAATTACATCATCAATCAAGCTATCCTCATGAAATATCAATAATTTGGACAACTTAATTAATTAATTTAATTAAATCGCCATACCTCCAATTCGGGGACATGACAAGGGAACTTTAAGTCTCTCCATCTTTTCATCAATGATTCATCCCACAATGTAAATCATGATTTTGTTTGTTCTTTCACATCCATATTAATCCATTCTACAATGTTCTTCTCTATCAAGGCAATCACTTTTTCCACACTCTTAATGGTATCATTGAAAATCCTTTGATTTCACTCTTTCCACACATTCCAAATAAGAATTTTCACAAGCAATCCAAATCTTGCTCCAAAAGGCTTCCTTGCTTGTCCCCTACCAATTGTTGAAAAGATCCAACAAATTATTTTGTTGTAGCCCACTCCACCCAAGCTTGTATTGCAACTAATCCCAGCATGACATAGCAAATGGGCAATTCAAGAGGATATGATCAATCAAATCCTCATTCACCTTACACATAATACACCAATTAGGGCCTTCAATCCCAATTGTACGCATACAATCACCCATAAGAATTCGTTTTGTCAAAGTCATCCATGCAAAGGCTCTAACCTTCAGCATTACCCATTTTCCCCAACACAATTTCATTGGCCATTTACATCCCATGCTATGATTTTGAATTTGATACCCTAGCCTCATCGAATATCTCCATGATTTTTACCCGCACCATATTATCTTGTCATGTTCCTTATTCACCACAATGTTCCTTGAAGCAACAAGATCCTCGAGACAATTCTTCACGTCTTCATTTATGGAAGCATCTCAAAGTTTATCCACTTACAATCTCCATTTGCATCGATTTCCAAGTAGTCCTTCACATGAGATCCCACAACATTCTTCAAGGTTTCTGAGCAGTTACAAAGTTCTTCCCAATCGTTTAGCGGCTTAAGCCCGTTCCATGAGTCACTCCAAAGGTCAACAGACATTACATTTTTTATTTTCCAAGATAGATGATCAATGATAATGTGTCTACAAGCCCACATAAATTTCCATACATGAGATCCATTAGGGGTCGAAGCGATTATGAGGATTCTCCTTGGGTCATCGCAATCCAAGTATTTATTTTGCATTATCTTGCAGCAAAATTTATCTGGTGATGTATCCATATTAACTTTGTACCCAATGCCATGTTTTGAAACCGCAAATTCTTGATACCCGCCCCCCCAACCTCCATCTCCTTTTAGACAATGTCCCAATGAATGAGGGGTATAACTCTTTTCTCATTACACCCCTCCCACATAAAAATTTTAAGCGTATTGTCAATGCATGATAGTACTTTGGTTGTCAGTTGCATACAAGACATACTATATATCAAAATGGCCACCAAAACCGCCTTTATCATCATGATGTGCCCTACTAATGTAAGCCACCTTCCCTTCAAAGCCAAAGATTTATCATTGCATTTTTCAATTACTTGTTCCCATAAACAAATTCTCACAATCCCCTTGAATACCAGTGCACCCAAATACTTGCATGGGATAGAATCAATAGAGAAACCCAAGAGACCAACAATCTTCTTCTGAATTTGCTTCTTAGTATGAAAGAAGTAAATCTTAGACTTGTCCTTATTGATTAACTGACCTGAAGCCTCAACATACCGCTCTAATATAGTCTTAATCTCCTTTACTTCTTTTATTGTTGCTTCCCCATATAATATCATATCATCTATGAACTGTAGGTGCGTGATGGGATCCACATTCCTTGCAACCTTTAGAACATCCCATAAACCAGTCCTTTTTGCACTATCAATAAATCTTCCCAATGCCTCTGCCATGGCCACAAATAGAAAATCTTGTTGCCGTAAAATCTAGCACCTCTGGAGTGCAGGTTTGTACGGACAGCTATGCACACTGCGTAATGAGTGCTCTTCAAATTAGGAGGGGAAGCTCCCTCGTTGTGCTGGAATGCATGAAAAGAGAAGTAATCTAAGTCCTATCTTTTTGTTCTCAGCTAGAAGAGGCACAAGGTTAAGAAAACCAAGAACGTTGCAGCTAAGGATTTTCTGGTTCGCAGATCATTAACTACAACTAAGCTATCTACTTTAAATCTATCCAATTTCCTCAAGAAAACAGAGCATGAGGAAATGGAGCAGGGATTGACTATCAATCGATAAACGAGTTTAGATTCTCTACTTGAAGGCAAGGTGGCGCATCTATCAGCTCAATCTAAACAAGTGTATTGGGCACAAAACAGATTTAAGAATTTACCAAGACGATCTTATGGAACCCTGTGTGGCATAACACTTGATTGAAATCGCAAAGTCTTCACAAAACAGCCTTTATCATTACAATCTCACGAAACCCTATGTGGCATAACCTTTGATTATACTGATAAAGATTCACAAAACAGATTTATCACTGTAACTTCTCGAAACCCTATGTGGCATAACGATTGATCACAATGGTGAATAGACACAAAACAGATTTATCACCTCAATCTCTCGAAACCCTATGTGGCATAACAATTGATCTCAATGGTAAAGATGTTCAAACAGATTTATCTAAACTAAGGAAAGAATTCACCACTACAATCTCTTGAAACCCTATGTGGCATAACAATTAATTGCAATAGTGAAGACACATGAACAAATACCAAAAGAGTAATATTGAGGGCAAGGTAGGCGCAGCATATATTTCTCTCTCAAGCAAAAGTTATTTACAAATGAGCAAAAGCTCTTATTTATATACATCAAGGTGTAGGGAACCTAAAATCACCTTGAGTCATCTGATTCTTGCAATGCATGCAAGATTTGCTGCCAAACCCTAATGAAGTAAACTATACAGTCAACTGGAAAACTACCATCAGTTAACCGAAACATCTAATCTAAAAATGGACAATTGTGCAAGCATGCACGTCCTTATTGAAAGCAGTTAACTAGAAGACTACCATCAATTAGCGAAAAACCCTAAATAAAACTCCAAGTAAACAAGGTGAACCTCAGAATAGATATGCATGAGGTGAGACTGCCAGTTAACTTGAAAGGGTAACACCAAGTTAACTCCTGTGTGTAATGTTTATCCTGACAGGTGGAAACTGAAGTCTACTAGTCGTGATCTCGAGCAACCAATCCCTCAACGAGGCTGTCAACTGCATCAGCATTTGAATGTCAGCAACTTGAGCAATCTTGGCAATCTTTGCACACTCCAACTAGCATTTCACTGACTGGTAACTTTGGCGGCTCCGTAACTGAAGTGATGGACATTATCTCTTCTGCAGGTTGATACAAATCGGTCTCAGCTTTTCTAACAAAATCATGAATTAAGACCGATTTGGTCTTGAATTCAGTCTGTGTGTACTGTACTTTGAAAAACTCGCCTGTTGACTGTGAACTTGACTATGTTCTGACAAGATTTCTGGAAAGCTAAAAATAGCCTGCTGAGGCTAAAAATAGCCTATCGAAGGGAAATTTTCAGCGAAAAATCTGAGATATGGGTTTTGTCCAGAAAAAGATTCTAAGACAACCCAGAACGTCAGAAATGCGAAAATAAAACTTCTACTCGACCATGCAAAGACTTTTCAGTTGAGAAAATTAGAAACTCAAGAACGAATGTTCTGAAGTTAAAAATTCCGAAAAATCAAACGCACGATTTTAATTCGAGGAAGCTATATGAAAATGATCCAGATGTTGAGACTTGTCAAATTTGCCAATTTCAGGAACATGCGAATTGTATACTGAGAGAAATTTGAGAATCAAGGAGGAAAAAGACGTTTTTTGTATGCTCTTCTTCAATGAAAATCGCCCTTGAATTCTTCAAATTGCTGATGAATGTGAACTTTGATCCTGCAAAAAGAATGTGATTGGAGAAATCGCCTTTGGAAATAGATGAGAAATCTGCCTTTGTTTGAGAAATACGAATCTCCCTTGAAAATACGCCTTGTGAATGAAGAAAAACGAATTTTGCTTGAAAATACACCTTTGCCTTGAAGAAAAACGAATTTTCCTTGAAAATATGAATTTCTCTTAAAAATACGAATTTCTCCGGAAGCTTGGTGAATAATAAATGAAGGCGCCATGTTTAAACAAGAAGAAATTCGCACCAACTTGTGAACTGCAAGATTTCAAAACCCTGACTAAAATAGAAGCCTTCTGATTGGTTGCCTTTCAGTTGAACTGCCACTGACTGGAAGTTTGAATTTAAATAATAAAATATTTATTATCATGCAATTAGCAAAGGCGCCAAAAATAGAAAATCGCCATTTTAATGCTAAAATTACAAAATAAATATTAAATATTTTGAACTTCAGTTGACAATCCAGAATGAAGCTTTGAGATTCATCGTGAGACTTCAACGATTCCGAAAAGTCATCTCTTGAGCATATAGGCGTCCATTTGCTCAAGATACTTCACTTTTTACTAACTCCCTATTTAATACCTGACTGCACAGTCACGACTGGCCATCTTCGACACTGAATTCCGGGTGACCGGGTGATGCTGAGACTGATCTGAAAAATTCATTGGAAAGCCTACTGAACAAGGAAGAAATGTCTGCTGGGAGACACTACTGCAAAATCCATCGTTTAACCCCTTGAAAAATTAGGCGCCCTTGATTAAATTGCTTTTACAGGTTCCAGACTTAAGCCATTTCTCAAACTGTCATCTGACACTTCAAACGGCTGCTGACGGTGAACGGTGAACCCTGCTGACAGGAAACGAAGCTCACTGCATGCCTAGAGACATTCTGCATCCAATGACTGTATGCACGACACCTGAAAGCTGTGTTAAGGGCCTCAAAAGTAAAAGCGCCCCTGGCTCTTGGTTGCACTGGTGTCGTTTTGACGAAAGTCGAACTTTCACCAAAATACCCTACTTTGACCTCTAATATCTAGAGCTGGGATGACTCGATTCAGGCACAATCTGTTTTAATGGACAGCCAGAAGGGCCCACAAGAGAAGTCTCTGGAGGTGACGAAGCAAGAAAACTGCTTCTAAGACCTCAAAAACTCCAATGCGTATTTTATTTAAAATTACCGCTCCAGACTTTGCCATTTTCCGGATATCTTCACTTTGCAGTATTACACTAAAGACCTCACACGTACGAGCGTTTTCCAAATCCCGAAGGCTGACGACTAGGCTCGTTGAATAGATAAAATGATTACGCTCAATAGTCGTGAAGACTTCGAACGCGAACGGGCTCATCTGAAAGGCCTAAAGGCTAGGCGCCTCTGGACTGTGAAAATACACTGAAAATCATTTGTTGGTCCCCCCGTCAAATTACGTGCTAGGTAGAATCTCTGTCACGACCACCTGGAACATCGGATCGACAAGCAGAATGGTGCATTGCGTAGCTAGGCTAGAGTATTACTGATGTTAGGAAGACCCTGTCTGCAAATTTCACCATCTGAAGGGTCTTTTAAACCAACGTCCCTGGGCTGTACTTGCACT
The DNA here is from genome assembly GCA_007258455.2 of Sequoia sempervirens. Classification (NCBI taxonomy): domain Eukaryota; kingdom Viridiplantae; phylum Streptophyta; class Pinopsida; order Cupressales; family Cupressaceae; genus Sequoia; species Sequoia sempervirens. The sequence continues at coordinate 33,891 of VDFB02011259.1, forward strand.
GGGAATCAACGGAGAAGCTCAGAAACATGAAAACTCCATTTTAAGCTGATCTTTGGATGATTGCCACCGGAATTCTGGAACTCGGATGACTGCGCTTGATATCTCACCGGATAAGCAGACTAGTCGTGAACAGATTGACTGTATCCATCTTTGAAAATGCCAAGTTTTACCCCCTCCTTAAGATGGGCGCCCTCAGGCTAGAGGCGCACTTTTGCCTGAAAAAGACAATCGTCTCACATCTCGAAATTTAGGGATTTCAACTTCTATTGCTATTTGCCGGAGCTGTGGGTCTCGAAAAACTTTGCTGGATAGCTCAATGGATAGCCAGACTAATTCTGAAGAGATTGACTGGATGCTTGAACGTTTTTAGCAAAATATTGACCTTCAACAAGCTGGGCGCCCTTGGGCTATACTTGCACTTTCTGATTTTCCCTTTGAAAAATCTTCATAAATTGATCACTAAAACTCATCTCGATCACTGAAATGACCGTGTGCAATATGAAATGTTGTCGTGAGATGCTCCTTTATCGTGAAAAGCTCCATTCTGAGTCTCTGCTTCAGGTTTTGTTCAATATAACTGACTTTGACTGACAAACTATTGACAAAAACTCCATGCTTGATATTGCCCAAAACTGTATTTTACATCATTTTAGCAAGATTTAGACTCTTTTATGCAAAATGCCTTGATGAAGCAAAAATTTTGGTTTGGGTACAACAAATCTGACAAGGGATCTCCTTGCCGAAGTTTGTTTATGCTCTCAAAAAAACCACAAGAATTCCCATTTACAAATATGGAGAATCTAGTACTTGAGATACAATGATAAATCATGTCAATCCAATGATCATTATACCAAAATCTCTTCAACGCCATGATTAAAACCTCCACTTCACGCGGTCATAAGCCTTGCTGATATCTAATTTGATCATCATGCCCTTCAACTGCTTCTTTTTTATCGAGTGTATTATCTCATTTGCCACTATTATACCATCTGCAATATCTTTTCCCAAAGTAAACCCACTTTGATTGACCAAAATAACTTTGCCTAACGTCTTCTTCAACTTGTTTGTCATTGCTTTTCCAAGAATTTTATATCTTGTATTACATAGTGATATCGGCCTATAATCTGCAAAAGAGGAACAAGCCTGCTTCTTCAAAATTAGAGCCACTGTCATATTATTCATGTCCTTAACAAACTTTTTCCACTTACGAAAATCCTCAACCATACCCCAAACCTCCTTCCTTAAGAAGTGCCAACATTTTTGGTAGAATAACGCAGGAAAGCCGTCTAGTCCAGGTGATTTATCAGGATGTAATTGTAACACGTCTTTAATTTCTTCCTAAGAAAAAGGCATGTTGAGCAACTCATTATCCTTGTTTGATATAATTCTTGGTATGTTGTCCAAGATAATATTGCAATTTAGGAGGTCCATCCCATTTTCAAGCACCAACAAACATTGGAAATATTTTAACACTTCCCGCTATATTCCTTCCACAAAATCCATGATATGTCTGTTTGAATCTTTGATTGTTGTGATCATGTTCTAAGCCCTCCAAACCTTCGTCGTGTCATGCAAGAATTTTGTATTTGAATCACCCTCTAACAACCATATCTCTAGATTTGCACGCCAATATTATTCTTCTCTAGCAGTAATTTCATAGTACCCCGTCAGCAATTCTTTTTATCTAACATAGTCTATTTGAAGCATCCCCTATGCTATAACTCTTTCATTTAACTCTGCTAATTCACCTTCTATCCTTAATTTTTTTGTGAATATATTTTTGAAGGAATCTTTATTGCATACTTTTAGCCTCTCCTTTATGCATTACAGTTTACACATGAAAAAGTAACTCTTTGTACCAACACACCATGGGACAAATTTCCGCCAATCTTCGATCAAGCCAACTAGTTTGGGTCTATGGAACCACATTTTTTTCGAATTTTAACATAAACTTTGTCAGGCCAAGGTCAGCCATTAATGATAATTCCACTACCATGTGATCTGATTGGGAGAGTGGTAATATCCTTGATTCCATCGATGTAGGAGTGTGCAACCATCCCTGAGAGTATAGCAATCAATCTAACCACTCTTTGATGTTCATATATCCCTCAACCGGTTTGTCCAAGTATAGGAACTATTTTTGGGATGAACTTCCATCAATTATGTCCTTTCAACAAAGCTTTTGAAAAAAACCATGGATGCAAAAACCACTCGAAGTCCACCACTCTTTTTGTCCAATCTCAACACAACATTGAATTCCCCCTTGAGGATAACTTTCTTCCTACAAAATTCCATAAGCACAGATTTTAGGGTGTCCCACAACATACATTTTTCTTGACTTCTTATTGGACCATAGATATTGAAAAGCACGAAATCTAAGTCAAATTTTAAACTTCTTACCTCACACAGCAGCCAGCTTTTCTCTAACCAAATAGATTAAAGTAGAACATCATTCAATCTCCATAAGATTCCCAAGCCTCCAACCGCCTTAGTCGCCAAAGAACAAAACTCTTCCAATCCATATTGTTGTAGCAACCAAAAGCCTTCCATATCTATCTTAGTCTCTTGAATTAAGATAATGCATTTAGATTCTCAAGTTGGCGCTTAATCAAGCGTTGTTTGTTAGGGGCGTTTAAGCCCCACACATTCCATGATGTAATCTTCATTACCCTCTAAGGGAGGTGTTTCCTCCCTTAGATCTCAATATGTATTCTTTAATGTTAGAAAGGCCTTTCTCTACGGCCATCTCTTCCCTTTTCTACTCATTTTTCTTCCTTTTCTCTTATTTCCTCCATTGCCAAGGTCAACGACCTTAGATATCAATTGAGAGATGTATTTGGGGTCCACAATGCACAATTCATCAATCTCATAGCCTCCTTCGTCTAAAAAAAACACATCTGCTATATCATCCTCAACACTGTTAAAAGAACCATCAACACTATTTTCAAAATCTTTTCCTATATCCTTTTGTATCTCTGCATGAGCCTCAATGGCAGCATCAGGAACCAATGCTAGAGGCTTCTTTGAACTTTCCAAACCATTTTCCTCAAAATTGATTTTATCCATTAGCAGGCTTTGAATCCTTTTTTTTGGTTCATTGAAAGGACTTCCCACATCCTTTTCATTTTCTTTCATCACTAAGGAGTTGAGCGTGTTATCCTCGAATTCAGCGCGCTTAATTAAAGGGATAACCCCTACAAAACTTGTTTGTTTTGTAGCCCACGTACTCTAAGCACGTAAAACAAGGAAAATTGCATTGGTCCTCGTGCGTGGTCACCCATCCTCAATAAGTCATTTTGAGCATTAGCCTTTGTTAGTTCACCGAAATTCTCATTTTAAACTAAGTTGTCAAATTTCAGTTTTGGGAGTTAGAAAATTTTCTGCACATGTAGGAGCTCTGTTTTTCACTGCTCTTAAATATTTCTGTCATGTCCCCTTTTCAGTGACATCTCTCGGAGCACAGGATTGGCCTATCATACGACCCTTGTAGTATAGACTGATAGAGGGTCACTTTGGAGCCTTCAGTTGGAAGTTTGATCAGTAGGCTTTCGTTTGGGCTCGATCGGAGACTTCTTGCAGAAGTTGCTATTTTTAGCAATTCCTGGCAGTCAGCGTGGGACCCCTGCTATTTTTAGCAGTATGGCTTTGGCAGTATTCAGGATCACTTCAGAGTTCGTCAGCTTCAGACGGATCAGTCATCGGATGTATAACGAGGGAGATATTAATATTTAATTGTATTAATTAAATATTAATTATTTGATGATTATAATATAAAGTTATAATATTAAATTATAACTTAAGTGATTCTATTTGAGGGGGTCGCCATCATCAAAAGGGGCCAAATTCGTTGATTATATTTTATTATTAAAATTTGGCTGAGACTATGGGAATATTAAAAGAATTAAAAGTTGAATATTTTAATAAAACCCTATTATTAAGGAAATCGCACTTTTGAGCAATATAGTGCATTTGCATTGGGTTTTGAGCCATTATGATTATTATTGATTTTGAAATTGATCAACTTTGATCTAAGCAAGAAGCTTTAGGGTTTCAAGTTCGAATTCCTTGGGGAACGAGCCATCTCCATTGGAAGCAGTTCAGAGGGTGTGAAATAACACCTGATTTATTGCCAGCAGAGGTTTCTTCATCCAGAGGAAATCATTGATCTTCAGAGATTACTTATTTACAGAGTTTCAGATAGTTTATTCTTTCAGAAGACATTCATTCATCTAGCCGCACCATTATCAGAGTCTTGGACATTGATTTCAGAGGAGGCCGTACATTTTTATTTGCTGCTGTATCTGGCCGTACTTGCTGCAGGCCGTACTTCTGTCCTTGAGCCGTACTTTAGTCCTCAAGAGAAACGCCTCCCTTTCAAACTTCCAGTTTGCTTCTTTGTGGAAGCTAGGGTATTGGAGATCTTTTGAGATTGTTTTCAAAGGGAGAAAGTGCCATTCTTATCTCAGCCGTACCATCTTCTGAAGGACATTTATTGCAGTCGTACTGTTGCAGCCAATCAGGTTTTTAATAAAAATCATTGCTTTTTCCTTTGCATGTTCTTGGATCGTAATTGTAATCATTCCAGAAGATTGAATAATAATCAGGCATCAGTATTGGCTAGAGATTCTGTAGTTTTCAGAGATATATTATTTTATTTGAATTTATTATTATTTTCAAGAAAAATCGCATTCTTCATATTTATTGCAAAAAACCCAAAAAAAATCACAAAACAAAAACCTTCAAAAACGTCACAAAAACAATCAGAGGCAGAATCAGGGAGAAACTAGGGTTTCTACAATTTCATGCCTTGGTCATTTTCTAGCACATGTAGGAGGTTTTTTTTTCACCGCTCTACATATTGCATGCCTTAGTCATTTTTTGGCACATGTAGGAGCTTTCCTTTTTAGTGCTTCTACATCTCAAAACACAAGTCACATGTAGGAACTTTGTTTTTCACCGCTCTTACATATTTCATGCCTTAGTCATTTTTTGGCACATGCTCTGATTTTTGGCGCTTCTACATCTCAAAACACAAGTCACATGTGGGAACTCTGTTTTCACCGCTCTTACATATTTCATGCCTTACTCATTTTCTAACACATGTAGGAGCTCTGTTTTTCACTGCTCTTACACTCAAGTGTCCTTCCCACATGTAGAAGCTCTGTTTTTCACTGCTTTTACATATGACATATAAAAGCTCCGTTTTTCACTGCTTTTACATATTTCACATGTAGAAGCTCTGTTTTTCATCGCTTTTACATATGACATGTAAAAGCTCCGTTTTTCACCACTTTTACATATTTCACATATAGAAGTTTTGTTTTTCATCGCTTTCACATATGGCATGTAAAAGCTCTATTTTTCACTGCTCTTTCATATTTCATGCAAAAGCTCTGTTTATCACCACTTTTACATGAAACTACCCAAGTCCTTTAATATGCTAAATCGCTGATTTTTAGCATCAAGAAGAATTTGAAGACGAGGCTTTCTCAATAGCTTCAATGAACAAAATGATGAATTTCCCACTTATTTTAAATTTGAAAGGCATCGGAAAGTCTTCAATCTCATCAGAGGAGTTAATCTCAAGAATCCTCATCATCTCCAAAGTACACTCCAATGCCAAACAGTGATGAAGTGCACGTCATCATGAAGTATTCATGGAGAAAGATGTTGAAGAAGGCCAAATTTTGCCTTAGATTAGATTTCCTAGTTTTAGCATTTTCATGCTTTATGTAAATAAGTTTTGACATTTTAAATGTCATTTTGCAAAATGTAATTACATGTAAAATCAGAGATGTTTTCCTATAATGATAGACAACATTTTTGAATAAGTCTTTTAGGTAAGTCAAATTTTCCTAATTTGCTCACCTACTTTTCCTAGATTTTCTCTTCCCTCCCTTTTATAAATATGATGGAATTCTTTTGTAATAGTTATCTTTTATCTTTTGCAACGAAGTGCTGCCCATTTTGAAAAGCAAATACATCAAACTTTGTGTTCATCTTTGTGTATCTATTTTGATCAATAAAGAAGAAAGTTGCATACCAAACTTTGTGTTGGATCAATTGTCTTTTGAATTTGATTAAGATTGGCAGCGATTAGTGTGTGAGATCTAAGGGTTTTGAATAAATCCGTGTAAACTTTGTGTTGCACTCTTTATTCGGATTTGTGTTTATGTTTGGATAGCTATTGGTAGATTATCTACAAGACTTTGTGCTTGTAATTGTTCATGTTGTTCGTGGAATTGTTGTATCTAAGAAGACTTTAAGCTTCTAATACGACAATCGTTACATCTCTCAAGGATCCATCGGTGAAAAGCTACGGAACGACTTTGTGCCTTCGTGAGCTTTTCTTTCTTATTTTATTGTTTATTATTATCATGCTGGTATCTCTAAGCTTTGCTTTGACAAGATAGAGATATTGGAATTATTGCTTTGTTTTTAGTTTAAATTTGTATCGAATCAAAACTATCAATTGTGAAGCATTGTAAAACATATTCTCTAAAAAAAGAGATAAGTATGAATGTGACACACCCCCATATCGTAATTGTTGTGTACATTTTTGTGAATATTTAATTAGTTTTACTTAGCTTCTGTAAGCAGTAAGAAGGGCGCCTCCTCTTTCTGAGAGGAGAGATTATATCTCACACACCCGTGGTTGAAATCAAGGTTGTGTAATCTATTAAAAAGGGATTACATAATTTTCACCCCACAAAGTAGCGCACCCCTTTGCTCATTATCCTTCTTAGGTTACCATCTTTTTTCAAGGTGAGGGCACACTGTTTCAAAATATTTCTGATTTCTGCACCTCAAGCAAAAGAATTTCTTCTCCTCAATTTCCACCTTTTGTATCCACTCACCAACAACCATGGTCAACCTAATGACAAAAGGAAATTGCTTAATCATTAGTAGTTTGATTCAAGTGAAAAAGATTGCATCTCTATCACCCATGTCCATTTCTAGAGTGCAACCTAGATTGTTCCCAATTTGTTCAAGGCACACCCCAGACCAATATTCTAATGGAATTTCATAAAGGTGGATCCATACCGGTCCCTTAGTAGGAAACATCTCTTTGGATTGAAATTCGGACACCATCTCTGTGTGTAGACATAAGCCTCTCCATATTTCCAAGGGTCGCCATTCATTATGTTCTCCATATCTTTCTCAGAGTTGAAATCGACCACAAAAACTCCTCTAGGCGAAAAATTTGATACCGCCACTTCTTTCCAATTTTCATCCACCCATGCACGAATTCCAATCCATTTCAAAACGCACCTGATAATTGAAGGGCCTTTGCATCGGCGTCAACCATTGCAGAAACATTAATGATCAATTCCTATTCTGAAAACAATCACTGCACATTAGGCAATGCCTTGTCTTTTTTTGCCCTAGCTTACTGCATTGCCTTGCCTTACCGAAACTTTGCACGCACCATATTTTGTTTAAAATATAATATTTATAATATATTAATGAAATAATTATTTAAATTTAAATAATATTTAAATAACTACAATGAACCTGATAGAGGTTGTGTCCCCTTCAATGCTCTCCTAAGGAGCTGCAATTGGATGTTAGGTCCACTCAACAGGTCAAAGGGTTATTGACTCTTTTTGTTGTGATTCCCTTTATCACATCACCCTAACCTGCTATGATTCCTATTTTGGATGTTATGAAGGTATTTGGAAAGGGTGCGGTCACATGTAAGGGGTTCCACATCCCAATAATAAGCTACAATCTTTACCCCTTTCTTCCCATGTCACTTCCAACTCCTCACACCTCCTTCCAATATGATGCAACTCCTTGACAAGCTTCCAATAGGTATGATGCCTTTTTAGGAATTAAATATCTTTAAAAAAAATGGTATGGCAGTTGTCGATGATGCAAATAATAATTATTAAGTCTTTGAACCTTGCCACGTCCCACTAAAAACTTCAGTCAATGCTAATAAATCTAATTGCTCCATTTCTAGGATGGTGTAGCCAACTTGAATATGGTTGACAAATATCATTTCTAAATTTTCTACATAAAATGAAAATTCTATATTTTCCCAATAACTCTTATTAGCTTAGCACAAATATAAATAAATATTTATTTTTTTGCATTTTTAGATTTGTTGGAGCCTATAATGCCATGTAATTCCTTGTAAACACTAATTTGAACTATGTATGAAGCCAATGATGAGAGCAAAAAGGTTTTCGTCTTTCGATTCCAATTCTTGGATAATTTGTGAGAGATTTCATCCTTAGGATGAAAGTTGCACCAAAGCTTTGCAAACAAGGATTTCTAAAAATTAATTGAATAGAAATAAATCCTATTTTTTCAATAATTGTTTTTTTATCCTTTTTACATCCAACCCTAAAAGTTATTAAAAATTACTTTTTAATATGAATATTCATCATTTTTTCCATTTATAATTATTAATTACTTTTAGGTAATTAACATTTATTTTAATTGAATATCCACCTTTTTATAATTTTAATTTGTTTTTTTGTCCATGTATCCAATATTTACTTTAGGCCCTATTTAATAATAATAAATTATGAACTTAATAAATTATTATTATATTATTCCCCTATAAATCCCCCCTTTAGCCTATGAGGAATAAAAATAGGCTTCAAATCCTCTTACTTGATTTCATTTGAAAAAGGGCACATTACAAGTTGGGAATGGGATACTTTGATAGCCGAACTAAGAGTTGCTAAGTTGCAAAATATAAAACAATTGATAGTGGAAGGGGATTCAATGATTGTCATTAATGCAATGCTCAAGAAAAATAATATAAGCTAGAAGTTAAATCGATATGTTAAGGAGGCCCTAGTTTTGAAACAATACTTTGGTATAATCAAGTTTGCACACTGCAAAAGGAATTTTAATATTGTCATAGACTGTTTAGCTAATGGAATGCAACAAGTATTGATAATGACAATTTATAGTTACAATTAAAATTCATAGCCTATTTTAGAATCAAAACTTTCATTTAACCCTCCATAGTTAAGGGGAGTGGCTTAGGATAAGTGAGGGGGGAGAGCGGGGGGAGAGCGGGGCGAGGGGGCAAGCATGTGTTTGAAATGGTCTATGTTTAAGAGTTAAAGTAATACTTCGGACACATTTATAATAGAGGTAGAAAGGAGGCGATCTTGAGTGATGCGAAGGTGATTGGCGATAAGTACAATTTTGTCATTCACTTAAGGTGGCGACAAAGGATGAAATTGCCATGATAAAGCTCGTGCAGTGGGTTACTCCCAGTAATAAGTCTTAGCAAGTGTTTATGGTAGTGATGTTTTGAAAATGGATCTAATTAAGCTTTTGGGAACAATCTCGAAGCATTTCAAGTTCATTTAATATCATGCAATGCAGGCATCATTAGTGTGATGATGTAAACTTATGATGCATGCAAAGCAATTAGTTCTCATGATGGCAATGCATAGTTAGTTTGGGTCTTTTATTAGGCATTGCCTAGTTCTTTATATCATGTAGTAGGGTAATAGCATGGCCTCTTAAGGCTGCAAAGGTTGGCTAAGGGTGTTTTTTTTCCATATGTGAAAAGTGGTATTTTTAGGGTACTAGCGTAGGTTTTTTCTTGAGCCTCTAGTCTAGTTTCTTGTCTTGGCATGGAGAGCCAACTACTAATGCATCGTGAAAGGTTGTTATTGTCACAAGGTGGCATCTCGGATCATAATTTGAAATGCATTTTTTCCCACCAAGATTCGCCCTTGTTAGGGTTTGTCAAAACCATCTTGGTAGAGCATGCATTATGGGATGATCAACACTCTAAAGTTGTAATTGATGAGGATTTCATCTCTAATCTATCTATCTCCCCAATTTTGAAGCTTTTCAATGGCTTCTCAGAAAAATTCTTCATGAAGAGTTCTCAAGAATGTTCCAAACATCAATTTGGAGGTTGGTCTAGACATGCAAACTATTGAGGCCAAGGGAATGGGCTCGATGTCATCCCCTTTTTAGCAAGAGAATTCAACGAATATTTTAGATGAGTTGTGGAGTGAAAATTGGATCCCATGTGCCTACTATGAAGATGATGGAAGATTTTCTCAACTACACGTTCATCACTTTCATGTGCACTTGGAGGTTGGTAGTGATTACATTGTTTCGTTTTTGGTGGATCTTGCATTCATAGATCTCAATGTCGTCAAGAGATTTGCTATGGAGATCAATTTCCTATGTTGGCTAGTAATCGCAAGGATCAAGATAGTAACGAGTAACGACAATGTGCCTTTGGTGGAGGAGGTGGTAGGCACCAAGTTCATCCCACATGTTGACAAGGAGTAGTGGGGTATAGTGTTGTGTTTGTGCCTCTAACTTTTCACAATATTTTGTTTCTAGGAATTTGTTGTATGTTTGTATTGGTCTTTCTAATATTTGCAAGTTTTATAGGGTTTGAGCTAGTTGGTGGTTGTGGCAACTATCTTATACTTAATATGGTTATATATGTTAGTTATCTATTGCTCTTGCTAGCTTTTATCTTAGCAGCAGTTGTAATGTTCCCTCATCTTTTCTTAGCAGTTGTCAAAGTTAGCCTATTCAGTCATTCTCGTAGGTTAACAAGGTGTGTTTAGGGAACTATGGTGTCCGTTTATCCAAATTGGTGAGGTTGGAATCAATATTTCAGTGTTATTATGGTCCTATGTAATTATTTAAAATAAAATTATGTTATTAAAGTTAAATTAAATAATTTAACTTATGTTATTTTAATAAAGTGACTTTTCCAAGGGGGCCAAGGGAGACATAAGTGAAAATTAAATTATAAAATGTTTTAACTTAAAGTGCAATGCCTAGGGAGGCATAAGGGGGGGGAAATAAGTTAAAATTAAATATTTTAAAACCCTAAAAGGAGGTGTTAGGGTTTCGAGTGGCTTTATAAGAGCTTTTTGAGCTCATTGTTTTATTATATTGGATAAAGATATTGAAGTGGTTTTGGATCTTGGAGGAGGGCTTTCTTCTCAAGGTTTGTGATGACAGAAACCCTTGTAGGCAACAATCTCTACACTGTTGAGAGATACATTCTAGAGATTATCTTGGTGATTTCACACAGAGATCACAATTGGGCTTAGTCAGTATTCATTTCTTTCCATTCTTCAATCACTGAAGCTCAGTTTGTATAGATTACTTGTTGACACGGATTGAAGAGATTCATCAGAGGATTATTTGCAGTGTTGGCTCCCTTTGGTTGACCATACTATCCCTAAGCTCGTCGTACTTCACTTAGGAGGGCATGGTGCATTTTTGGCTTGGCCGCTCAAGGTTTGGGATTGCTTCTTGTGGGAGATTCGGCGCCAAGGCTGGGATAACAATCTGTAATCACGAAAGGAGTGGAGACTTCATTGTTTGAGGGTTTTGACAGGCATTTCCTTGCTTCCAGTACGTTGCTTTCTACTACAGTAGTTTATCAAAGTGGCAAACTCTTTTTGGGTATGTTGAAATTAGATAATAAATGATATTTCAAGTACTGGGTTGTTATATTCGACAAAAACTCGATATTTTGTTTGCAATAAAAATCTAGAAAATTTAGTGTACTGTTTCATTGAAAAGTATTGAAATTTAAGAGCTTATCTTAATTATAAGTTCTTTAGTTGTTGCACTTTATTTTCTATTCAAAGTATTTCAAAATATCATCAAACACAAAACAAACAATTAGTAAAAATCAAAAATAAAATAGGCGAAACAAGGCTGCCTATTATAGTGGTATTAGAGCCTTGATCCTACTAGCTTGTTTGGGTATGCTCATTCAGTAAAGAAGATGTGGGAAAGAAGCTTTATAGAGTAGGTAATCAACTGGAACATCTATTCCAGCCAAAAGATGCACTTCTCAACACTCTGAAAGAAGTAGAAGAGTGTTTGATCTTAGTGGAACAATCCCCCTCTCTGGTGTTGCAAGTATCTTTAATTCCTATAGTGACTTCTTTTAGTCAACATACGTGGTTGAAACCATAGTTGGCAGACTCGCAGAAAACTCGCCGATTTTTCAAAAACTTGTGAGTTTTTTTTAAAAACGAGTTTTTTTGAGTTTAACTTGCGAGTTTTTCTCAGACGAGTTTTTCTCGGACGAGTTTTTCTTGGACAAGTTTTTCCGAGCTTTTGCCGAGTTTTTTGAAAAACTCACAAGTTTTTGCCAGTTTTTTTTAAAAACTCGGCTATGCAGAACTTAAAAGCTGAAAACGTCTTTTTTAATGTTCATTAAGCAATTTTTTAAGTTCCCGAGTTTTTGCCGAGCTTTGAAAAACTCTCCAATTTTTGGCTTGGCAAGTTTTTTTTGGGGGCGAGTCTTCCAACTATGGTTGAAACACACAGACAAAGAGATAAGGCTCATGGTTACTTCATGTTTGAGTGAAATCATGAGAACTTCAACGCCTAAAGCTCTGTGTGATGATAATACATCGAAAAAGATAATTCAACTGTTAGTGAACATGTTTCCAAGATTTGGATGATATCAAATGTTCTCATTTTTCTAGAAAGGTTGCCATATTTGAAACATTTGCAAAACTCAAATTGGGAAACATCATGTTAGATTTGGTATTGAATGATTTGATTGACCAAATGTTTCACCATTTCCTTGTTGCAATCAGAAAATATCATGTTGATAATGTTATTGCAGCCATGCAAACCATTATGATTTTGGTTATTAATGAAAGTGATGTTATTTTCCAGCCCATCTTATCCATGTTATTGGTTGTTTTGAGGCAAGAACAGGTTAGTCCTACAGCTACATATAAATTGGTTTACAGAGTTTTCAAACAGTGTGAGAAGAAGCTTAAACCTATCTTGGAGCAGGTAAATGAAGAAGAGTTTATAGCAGAACATTTCCATCAAAAAAAATCACTTGTTTGTGACTTGAAGGCCACAAGTGATCATGGGGAAAGCAAAAATCTATCATCATGTGGGAGTCCTAAAGAAGATGAGACCATGTTCACAAGCTCAGTTCCACCATATGAGAGTTTGGATCAAGACAAATCACATATTGCACCCTTGAGTCTTTAGATTGACCACAAAGAGGAAGAGAATGCAAACATGGATCAGACACTTAGAGATGTTGAAAACATAACACAAAGGTATGACAACAATTCTGATTTTTGGAACAGCAGTCATATTTCCTTGCATCATCATGAGATAGCAGCCATTTCACATGAGGATGATGGTATTGTGGAGTCTTTTAATGTTGGTATTCAAGATTTGGGCATTAAAGATGAATTAGGTGTTGTGGATTCATGCCACAAACAGTCTGATTTTGTATATCAGACCTTGGAAGATGTGAACAAGACACAAGTTTGGTGTGATGGGTGGTTACAAAGAGCTAAGAAGGAAAAGATGTTGGCTGCCCAAGCAGAACAGCGCTTACAAAAGGTCAAGGAACATTGCAATCATATAGATCCAACAAGACGACGAAGAGAAGCCTATCTTCAATTTCTTCCAAGGGAAGAAGACATGGAGATGGAACATACAAGGGATGAGCCTCTTGATATGATGAAGCAAGAAGAATATGCAGAAGATTCACTACTGCATTTCCAATGCTTGCAAATACTTCTAGGTAGAAGCTTATTTCATTACATGTTATAAGGCCTTTGTCAAACCTTCTACAAAAGAGTTACTAAAACGATGGTCAAACCTATCAAACCATACATTGGTATAACCAATTCTTGGTGTCAATTCTGTTGTATCCAACTCTAAAAAAAAAGAATTTGGGAGTTCATTGACTTTGTCAAAAGCTCATGGATTCATGATTTTAATTGTTCTGTTTTGGGATACAAATCGCATAGACAACCTTCTTCCATGTACAAAGTTGAACTCATAAAAGATGCATATGATCAGAACTAAAAAACAGCTTACATATGTCATTAACCATCCTTGCCAGTATTTTCAAAACATCAGTGTTTCATTTGTGTGGATGAGACCAATATGTTGAGAATTTTTAAATTTATCATCTCTTTGCAAGAAAAAAATTGTTATATGCTGTTATTTAGAATTTACTAACTTCGTATTTTTTTTTACTTTCATATTTTACTTTAATTTTTGGATTATTTTTCCTAAATCTAAGCATGTCTAACTGCATTTTTTACAGTCAAATAAGTACATATTCCAAGACAATAGAATCATAAAAATATTATAATACTTTTTGGGAGGTTGAAATGTTATATATGACTTTTAATCTGTAATATACAGTGTGGTAACCTAAATATCAGCATTTGCCCTCCAACAGAGACAGAACTTCCACTTGGCAAGATCCTGGTAAGAAAACTCCTTTCTTATTTTTGCTGTAGAGTGAAATTAATCTCATGGTTCGAGATTAATCTTTGGGATCAAACTTGATTATTCTAGGAATATATATTGTTGACAATAAAGAGGACATTTTCATTTTTATTGTGCATTAGAGGTGATTCACTATCATCTTTGTTTTAGGTTGTGGTGATATACAACCCTCTTGTGTCACGTCTCATACATTGACTTATTTTGACCATTGACATATTTTGATCATGACTTATTTTGACCATTGACTTATTTTGATCATGACTTATTTTGACCATTGACTTAGTTTGACCATGACTTATTTAGATAATGTTTGACCATGATCTTATGAGATTCAATATATGAAGTATGATATGTGTTAAGAGCAATGCTTTAATATAATTGTTTCTTTCAAGAATTATAAATGCATTTATATAAATGTTGAGTTGATTATTTTTCCTACGATGGTTACTAATACTCTTTTGTTTTGCATGCCTGAGTGCATCTGAATGGCAGGTGATCGAAGGCCAAGGAGATCGAAGGCCAAGAGTGTGATTGAGGAAAAGGAGGTTAGCTTCTCGACAGGGTAGAAGAGGAGAAAACTCTCGGTTATGCACACACCACTTACATCATGTAGCTGCATTAGATCATGTTCTTATTGTTTTTACAATGTGATTGCGTGAAATGATTAGCATAGCGAATTTGAAATAAGGTTAAATTAGATTATGAAATTATATGGCTTATTCTATTTCCTAATTTCTCATTATTAATTTGAGCAAAAAGGGTTAAATCTATATTTTTTGATTAAAAGAAATGTATTTAAAAATTAAAACAAATTAAATAAAAGAATAAACCTAAAATCTGTTTTGCATAAATGAATTTTATTTAATAATTGCATAAAAGGGATAAAAATAAAACTATTTAGGATATATGGTCAATTTCTTCCAAAAGAATTAGGAATGAACAGCCCAAGAAAGCATGGGGCTCTGGAAAACTTTGTCTCAAAAACAACAATTTGCTGGGTATGTGGCAATCCTTGTAAACTGCTGTCACCTGAGAATTTTATGCATGATCCTCGAAAGGAGGAAGAGGGCCTTTTAAGAAAGAACATAGGACTTTGATTTAATCATTAGGATCATCATCTGAGAGCTGGTAAAACAGAGCTGGGAAACAGAGTGAAGTATTGCTGAGCATCTGCACTGGAAGACAACTGTGCCAGGTTCTTTTTGCTATGCCTTCTTTGAATTTTAATATCAAACTGCAGTAAAGAAATACTTTGTTCTCTGTTTAGAATACAACTTTCCAAGTTTGTTTTGAAAACTGGGTAATAGATTTCCATTCTGTGTTGAAATTATGGAACACATTCCTTCTTCTCCATTAGGGATTTTCGTCCTGTTGCAAATCTGCATTTTAATGAAGGAATTTCAAGTGTATTTGCAATTTTATATATACAATGTCTGCATATCTGTCTTGAGACAAAACCGAATGTAGCTTTATGCACCTGGACAAAACCTTTTCTTTTTTTCCGAAGAAATTCTAAGTTTCTGGGAATTTTAATTCTTTGCCTCCCATGGAAGGGTGTGGTCCGTGAGGCTCTCAAGGTCTCCACAGCTCAAAGGGCCGTGAGGTGGCATTTCCCAGCCCTCACAAATTCTCCCCCTCCCATGGGAGGGGCAGGCTTTACCTCGAGCCCTTTTGGTCAGCTTCAATACCATCACGATCTCATGCAAATACCCCTGCCACTCCAACACAAGAATTCACAAATTTGAAAATCAATCTCTTTACTGGAATTTGATAAGCCTAAATACGTGAATTCTTACGCACGCTATATACATATAGAATTTCTACTGGACTTTGATACGTTCCCCGAATACGAATTCCCTACACATATATATAGAAATTCTTACTCGAATTTGATAAACTAACATGAATTTTACACATATATATATAGAATTTTACTAATTTGATAATTAACATGAATTTCTTACATATATATATATATATATATGTATGTACATAATATGATCGTACATACATATATATATATATACATACATACATATATATATATATATGTGTGTATACCTATATATATATATATAAATAGATACCCATGCATAGTATGCCAAATACAAATTGAAACAGAAAACTCTTTCCCAGAAATATAGTATAAATTCTATTTTGTAATTATCTTGAATCTGAAGCAAGGACAGGAAAATCTTGAAAAGCCATGTAACAGAAAGTATATGAATTCTGTTCTTTGAATTGCTAAAACCTGAAAACAAAAACAGAAGTGTTTGAGACACCATATAGACTGGAAAGTACCTTGAATATGTTAAAAAGAATATAACATGAAATGTGAATGAAAGATTGTCTTTTCAAACCTCAGAATTTTGAAACAAAAATTTTATTGTATCAGTATATTATTTTACTCTGTACCCTGTAATGAAATAGGGAATCAAAACTGTCAGTCATTGAAATGCATATGGAAAAACTGAAAGCACTGTTCTTACTATCAAATAGTGCACTGAAAATTATCAATATATATATTTCTTTTATCCAAATTAAAAAGAGAACACTTACCAAAGGATAAATGGCATCTTACAACTGAAATATAAGGAATGTACTCAAAAATTCACTTCTTTTAATTGATGAAAAGATGAAAGCCTGTTTTGAAAATGTATTAAGTTTCTATTAAGTATTATTTAAATACACTATGGTAACTTCCGGGACAGGGTGCCGAAGGTGGGCAAACAGAGACGGTAGTATTACCTCTTCTAATTCTACCATTTTATTATTATTTTGCTTGGCCAAGCACTGTACCATTGAAATAGATGGATTGTTTATTTTAAAAGCCTAGAAATTTATTTGAGTCTCTGCCACCTCCTGTTGCAAGAAATGTGTTTATTTCATGTTAGAAATGCATATAGGCATCAGGCACGCACCGAGAGTGCCCTCTTGTTTTACCGTTTCGGGTTGCTAGGCTCCTTTATGTAGGGCCAGGGATTCCTTCGAGTTAGGAAGGGACCCGGGGAAGTCATGGACTTCGTGGTTGGGCGGAAAAGGCGCCTGAATCACATTCTTGGCCCCAGCTCGCAAGAAGACCAAGGTGTCACGGCGGTTGGTGGATCCAAGATTATTTGCTATTAATGTACTTATGTATCTTTCAGACTTGGCTTGTCAAGCCGATATTTATGTATATACATTTTGAAATTCTTGTTGAAACTTGAAATGGAAGTGTATTTGAATGTATTAATGTATCATTGATTGATTCCTCCAAGTGAAGAGGAATATGTGTATATGAGAAAATCTTTGAAATACTCATGCTTTGTTTAATTTGTAATGATGATATTATTTTATGAAATGCAATTCAAATTCTCTTTATTTCATTTGGAAGAATTATAAGAAATGTTGACTTTTTCGGAAACTTATTTATAATGGTTTGAATAAATTTAGAACATTTTTAATTTCCCTTAATGATGTGTTAAAAGGCTTTGGAAATCTTTCTTAATTTTCCGAGTGTTACATCTTGGTTGGAAGCGAGAAGAAATTATCAAAGTGCCAGTATGTTTTTGCTTTTGACTTCAGTATTTACTCTTTGTATTAATGTACATTTACCTTTTTCGGACTTTGTGAGTCAATTCTACTTCTAAATAGCATTAACATTGGTGATTCATTATTCAAAGTTTGGTTGTTTATTTTTCACAATTTTACTAGCAATTCTACTCTTTTCATTGTGAACTTTACACGTTACAAAGTTCTACATATTCATGTTTAGGTTCTCCCTGTAGTCCATTTTCCCAGACATTATTGAGCCAAACCAGCTTCAATTACCTCTATCAATATAAAATTTATGTCATTAACAAGAAATGTTTTTCATTGCTTATGTCAATCGCATGGATGTTTGAAATCTTTATCACCTTTTTCAAAAAATGAAACATAATATCTTTTCTCAAGCTGTTTTGGCTAAAGAGTGTAGAGACAACTTCTTTTATATTACTCATAAATATATAAATCTTAAACAGAATCTATTTTGTAGAATGAATAGTATTCAAAAAAATGACTCTCATGAAATTGTAACGCCTGTACATCATGAAAAGAAAACCTACACTATTTCTTGTTCCTTGTTTTCTAATGGTCCAAGATTGATAAATGCTTTTAAAAAAATATCCATATTGTTGGAAATGT
Source organism: Sequoia sempervirens (assembly GCA_007258455.2). Classification (NCBI taxonomy): domain Eukaryota; kingdom Viridiplantae; phylum Streptophyta; class Pinopsida; order Cupressales; family Cupressaceae; genus Sequoia; species Sequoia sempervirens. The sequence continues at coordinate 52,311 of VDFB02011259.1, forward strand.
TGTCATTGATGTCAAAATAAAATGAGATAGATTGTTATAGGCCAAAAGCCATAAATCGTCAAGTATGTTAGCTGACAAAGTATGTTTAAAGGCAGATTCAAAGATCAAAGATTAGAAAGGGAAGCTATTAAAGACTATTAAAGGCAGCTCTAAAGACTATTAAGGCAGAAATTATGATTGTTCAAAGACATCGATTGTATTTCATAAGGGTGATTATGAATTAGTTTCAAAAAGCAGCGATCTCTTTGTAAAAGATGGTGACTTCTCGAAGGGTTATCTCTTTTCAAAGAGATGCCACTTTTCATTAAGGCATGAAGATATAAGATGTGAGTGTGAAATGAGAAGAGTGTGTGAAATAAAAATCATATTATACAAGCACAAGAAGGTTTGAAGGAAGAAATTAATAGAAGATCACTCAAAGCAAGCCATTAAGGAGAAATAAAAAGAAAAAAGAAAGTGTTCAAAGGAACCAATTAGTCTTAACAAAAAGACATATCCTTTTAAAGAGTTATGACTATTTCAAGGGTCGTTATGAAAGGATGTATCTCTTCATAGAGGCATGAAGATGTAAAAAGGAAGTGAGAAATGTGTGGTGAATGTGAGTAGTGTGAGATGTGAGAAGATTAAATTAGAAGAGTAGAAAAGAGAAGTGTGTAAAGATAAAGAAATTAATTAATTAAATAAAGATTAGTTTTGACCAAGAGTCACAAGGGTACGGTGAAGGGTCGTGCCTCATGATGAGACAAGTTATATAAGAGAAGTCATTCCATGAGATGAAGTGTGTCTGAAAGTTTTACCATTCAAAAGGGAGTGAGGAATAATAGAGAGAAGGTTTTATCACTCAAAGAAGAAGTGTACGGAATTATAATATGTAGCATGAAGTAAATAAGAGGAATATAGAAGAATGAAGTGAATGAATATTAATTGAAGATTTGGATAGTCAAGAGACATGTTGAAGAGCTAAAATAATATATATATGAAGAGACATATCTATTCTAGGGAATGCATCATTTCACTAGGTGTAATATCCCTTGCTGATATAGATGTGAAAAATGAAGTTTTGCACCCAAGGAATATTGTCAAACAATTCAAATGCAAAGTTTCATCTTGCTGGTACAGAATTTCAGTCTGACTTTATACTTGAGAAGTGATGATAAAATGCTTCAAATGCTTATGAATCAACACTACTATATTCTAAATGCAAGTTTGACTATTTTTTATCCTTTTCAATGTGTTGTACCCCAAAATTAAAATTTTTGTTACACTTAGGCATTTCCAAGAAATGAGTAAAAGTCTTGTTAAATATGTCAAAAAGGTCAAAATTTGGGTGTGCATGTCTTGCATGAGGGGTAAAAAACTTGAAATTTCCAAAATCTGACAATCTGGGTCTACTCAGAGCGACCTGATCTACGAAACCCAAATCTTAGTTTTTCATCCCTACTTTTTAGGAAAATTTGCTATTTTTAGAAATTTTCTAAAAATAGTAAACTTTTTTTTGGTTTCTTTTGAAACGTATATTGGCAAAATTTTCTAAAAATAGAGATTTTGTCCACCAGGGTCCAAATTGATTTTGATTGGCTCAAAATCCTTCCATATTAGGCTAGTGCAGTCAGAATCTCCAAAAGATCAATTTTGCCCTAGTGGGTCTATTCTGCCTTTTCAGAAGCATTTTAGCAGCTCCAAAGTCATCAATGGAGGTCAATCAACTGCCAGGCATCGGATTCAACTTCCAAGCATTGAACAAAAGATGAGTTGAAGAGCATGCACGAAGAACAAGGAAGAAGGTGAAACTATGGAAAAATGACTAACTCTGCCAGCCATGGGCGCCCTAGGAGGGAATAGGCGCCCATCGTTTTAGGGCATCAAAGGATGCAATTAGGGTTTGAGCTCTCAGTCAAAGTTGTTTAGAATCCTTCCAACTCCGCAGCGAGCCCGGCAATGCAGTCCTCAGATCATCCATTCGCCCGGGACTCAAGATCAAACGAAGAAGTTTCAACCAGAAGACAGAATGAAAATCGTGAAAATATCAAAAAATATTCTAAGTCTGCAAACTTTCAGTGCCCCAGGTGCCCAAGGGCGCCCAGGTTTTTGAGGGCCCTAACTCAGCAGTAAGGGTTTGCAAATGTGCTCAATCTCTCCAGAATTCAGACTGCTTCGCAACGAGTGTCTTCGTCAGAGCATCCGACTTGTCGTTCTCCGAAAAATCTAGATCGAGGTGAAGGTATAGAATGAAGGTTTGAATTTGAAGATAAAATCTAATGAAAAATATTCAAGTCTGGAACAAATGGGCGCCCCTAGAAGGGAAAGGCACTGATGATTTTGAAGGCCCAAACAGATCAATTTGCTAGTCGAGCCTGCAACGTGACTTCCTCAAAAACGGTCAGGCTTTCCAACGAGATCACCAGTACGTCAATCGGAGTTGGCAGTCGCCAGATGCAGCAGGCAGAACAGAGGGTCTGACAAAAGCCAAAGTTGAAAGCAGAGAAGAAAACTCCAAAAATGGATAACTCTAGTAAAGTTGGGCGCCCCAGCTTACCAGGGGTGCCCAAGCTTTTGGTGCCTTAGATTCAACTTTCTGACAAAGTTACTCCCAAAAGACCCCTCTTGGAATCGTCTCAACTCCATAACGAGCCCAACCATCAGCCAATCAGATGCCCGGATCATCAGATATGATAAGCCCATGTGGAGAAGAGTTGATGAATAAAAACAACAAAATGGCTAAGTCTGATCCAGGTGGGCGCCCCTGGAGAGAAAGGGCAGCCAAGGTTCTGAGGTCTGAGATGATAGAATTTTCCAATGAAGCGTCTAAGATCACCTCCTTGGTTTCAGTCGAGCTATCTAGCGAAGCAGACGGTCAATCATTCGAATCAGTGTAGCTCCCTAAATCAAGATTCCATCAGAAGATCAAAGGCAAATGAAGAACTTGAAAAACATGCAAAAATGGCTAACACTGTGAGAGTTCAATGCCCCTAAAGGAAATGTGCACTGATGATTTTCAAGGATCAAACGAAGTTTCTAGCCAGAAGTGCCTCCAAAGCAATCTTCTCTAAATCAGTCAGGCTACGCGATGAATCATCCAGCTCGCTCATCGGATCAATCTAGAAGTCGAGAATCAAGGTCAAAGTACGACTTCAAAATTGTGAAAAGTTGAAGATTTCCAAAAATGACTAACTCTAGGAGAAGTTGGCACCCCAAGCCAAGAAGGGCATCCAACTTGTCTTGCTTTAGCCAAATTTTCAAAAGTTTCAAAATTGCAAGATGAAGACAATGTCTAAGTTGATTGAACAAGCTGATTTTAGGGTTTTGAGGATTAAAGCAAAACAAAGCAAACCTATTTCAAACCCTAAGTCTATTTAATACATCTCTTCCATGCAATTTTCATCATTATTGTAGGTGGCGTCCCAAAGAGAAGAGTGGAGCAGCAAATTTGAAGTGTAATTTCAAGATTCAAGAGCTCAAGGTTGCTGATTTTCATGAATAATTTTCAGACCAGCAGCATAAGACTTGTTTTTTCATGCTTTTTTAATCCAGAACATTAAAATTTTGAAGGAGAAGGTCAAGATTTTTAATTTTCAGCCACCTGGGTCTCTTCATCTCATTCTTCTGAAGAATTTTTGAGGAAATTTACCAAGTTGCAGCAGTTGTTTTTTCCTTGCATGTCAATGAAATCTTCAGGGTTTCCAATTTTTGATCATCTAGGTCCTCTTGAAACAATCTTCTGAAGTAAACCCATATCATAGCTTTTTTTCAAGAAAGTTCCATTCCTAGGGTTGGCTGCTTTTTCGATCAGCCCTCAGTGTTTTTCAAATCTAATCAACTGGGTTCATTCCAAATTGTATTCTGAACAAAACCCAGGGGCCAACTTTTTAGGTGAAAAATTGAAGAAATTAGGGCTTGTTGCTTTTTCAGTCTAAATTCAAAATTTTCAAAAACGGACGATCTAGGTTGTCTTGCAACGAAATTTTGAGCAAAACCAATATCTCAAAAAAATTTCCAAAATTTTGTCTGTTTGAAGAAAAAAAAAACAGCATTCTAAAAATAGTAAGTTTCTCAAAACTTGTCTGAACCTAGGCGAGTTCACAGTCATTCTTCAAGTTTTTCAAAATGGAATACACTCCCAATGATTTTAAGACCAAATCAGCTCTCTACCATGACTTCATCAAAACAGCTGAGACAGACTTGCATCACATCAAGCCATTATTTGATCTACATGCTTTGGAGAGCGCAGGTAACACTGCAATCAAAAACTTGGGACACTTTGGACTCCTCACAGCAGCATCTATTCCTACATCAGTTCAGAGTCTCGAGTTCGTAATCACTTGCATCTAGCATTACAATCCGGCGACACAAGAGATCCAGTCCATAGATGGCAGATTGATTTGCAGTTTGAAACCTGACATGATCGAGAAATGCTTCTCAATTCCCCCTTGGCCTGAAAGTGTGACTATCTCTAAAGGCGAATGTCAAAGGATGTGGGAAATGCACAAGGACAAGTACAACAAGAAGACTGCGCAAAAGTGGATGAAGGAAAAACATAAGACTCTGCCAAGTCACATTTACATGATGTCAGCAAAGTTTGAAAAGGCGGCCAATGAGGTTGAAGATTTCCTGAGATCAATTGCAGATGGAGAGGATATCTTAGAAAAGCAAAACTTTGCTATTGATGGTAGATGCACCTGACCGGGACATAGTTTCCTACATTTTAGCGGATGTGATTGAGATTTAAAGTGGTTTTCATCTAGAAATTTTATTTCTGCTTTCTTTCTATTCTTGGAACAATTCTTATCCATTATTTGAAGAGAAAGAAGATAAATTGTAATAGTTGGTGTTTCCTGCTTTTCCTACTTTCTTAGCTGTTAGATGTTATCTTCTTTTAGATTTAGAAATAAATTTTGCTTGCTAAGCAAGCCCTAGTTGTAAAAGCAAGGAGATTTTAAGGTTCCCTACTCCTCTGCTTGCCTATAAATAAGAGTCTTTGCTTATTAGTTTCTTTAATGGTTATTGTGATAGCAAATTGCGAGCCTGTAATGCAGCAAGTTGTTATTCAGTGTCAGTTCACTTTGTGTAGAAACCATGCTAGTGATAACAAAACGCTGAGCCTATAGTGCCTTCTATTTGTTATTCAATGTCATTCAATTGTGTTTATAATAGCGAATTGCTAAGTCTCTTTTAGCGAGCAAGTAGCTATTGTAATTGCTGCCCCCTTTGTGTAAGAACAAGTTTGCAAGCCTCTTTAGCTGCAAGTTCTTGTTCCGTGCATGTGTTTAGTATAATCTTTGTTCTAGAAGTTTCAGAAATAAAGTCCCGAGCCTCTTTTGCCTCAATATAATGTCTCAATTTTTCGTCTATTGTGTTATATGATCTTAAATTTCAACTTGCATTGAAAGTAAGTAGATGTATGTTGAGAGGAAAGTTTGTCTAAGTACGTTTATTGTGTTATGCTTATGTGATATTAATTTCAGCCTACATTGAAAGTAAGTAGATGTATATTGGGAAAGAGTTTATTTAAGCACTTTGTCAGAGAATCAAACCTTGTTTATTTCTATTTTCTCTTGATCTGCGTATTACTTGAAAAATTAGAAACAACTTTAGCATAGGTTAGTCGTAGTTGGAATTCTTAATCAGAAAATCTCAGCTGCGACATCTTGTGTTTTATAAACCTTGTGCTCTAGCTGAACCAAAAAGATAGGAAAATTAGATTTAATTTACTTTCTTTCATACCATCAGCAAGAGGGAGCTTCCCCTCCTAATTTGAAGAGTAGTTTTACTGTGCATAGTTGTCCGTTTCAAATCCGCATTCCAGAGGTGTGAATTTATACGCCAACACAAAGCACATAAATGCTTTCTATATGCAAACTAGTCACCTACAGCCAAGTGACATTTTGTCATACAATTGGCATGCATACAAATGATATTAAAATGCTCAATGAAAACAATATATAACCAGCAACTTTAGATCTCCTTGATTGAAATGATTTGTTCAATACAATGCTCATACAAGGTAGCCAAGACTCTTGGAAAATTACAATATTTTCCAATTTATAATAATATGCATCTACAGCTGCGAATAAGACTATACTAAATGCAATGCTAGAAGCTGATAGAAAATTCGTAGAACCTGGCCACAAGAAGCGTCATGGATGCGAGATGAAATCTCGATCAACAACAAGCCCAAATAATAACCTCCAAGCTCAAATCGAATTGCTCAAGCTCCCGCCCCTGTTCTTGCATAGGCTGATCGACCTCCATGACAGCAGATTATGAAGGTCTGAAAATGCAACTGAAACTTTACAAAATATCACCCAAAATACTCCCAAAAGGAGCACCTTTATTCTCCTCAATGAATCGATGCCAAATGAACCAGCTGAAGCAAAATTGTGGTCTCTAATGGCGCCCAGGTATGACTGAAAACTCAATATCAGCTATGTATTTATTCACCAATCTGCAAGTGCAAAACTATAATGGATTCTACAACTAAAATGCAAAGCTATCTCCAACTCCAAATTGAACTCTTCACAAGAATTGGCCCTTGGCCACAAATTTGGTGCAATGAGAAGTCTAAAGTAACTCCTCCAATCTGCTACAATAATTCAAATGATATTTCACACCCTCAAAATTGCATAACCAATGAGATTTTTTGTTCCCAATGGTTGCAAATGGTAGAAACCCTAGTTGGCTCCTTCACCAAACAAGTTCTTCAAATCAAATAACAATTCCTAGATGAATGAGAAGCAAGGCCACACCCTCTATTTATTCTTTTCTCCTCAAGAGGTCGGCACCTCCTAGAAGACTCCAATAAAACATTATAATATTATATTATATTTACACTTTATTATAATGATATAAAATATAACTCATAAAGTGCAAATATGAAATATAACACAATATGTTTTCTAACACAATGTGTTATCAAACAGTGTGTTATCCAACATCCAAGAAACCATAACAATCATCAAATTAACTCATGAATCCACAAAGTGAGCCAACCACCACCTGGGTAACTGCCATGAAGAAGACCCTCTAACCGAGCTCCTTAGCCTACGAGAGTCAAGAATAGGCTAAACCCTCATAAACTAATGTTCACGAAATCAGGGACATTACACTAGGTTATGAAGATATAAAAAAAATTGCAAGTAGAAGAGAGTGAGTGAGATGTGTGAAGATTAAATAAGTTGAGAAAAAGGTGTGGTGTGTAAACAAGTAATATCAAATACACAACAATAGATCTATGGATAGTATATAAGAAGAATAGACAAGGGGTACATATGCAGATTTGAGAAGAATAATATATGGAAATATTTGAAGATAATTAAGATGATATATTGTTAAGGCAACGATTAAGCATTCAATTTGTTGTTAAGTAGGGACATCACCCCTAGTAAAAATTCATCCCTCCTTTGAATCATCACCTCTATTCATAAAGGCATAAGGAGGATATAAAGCTAAAGAGAAGTTTGACTGAAAGTAAGAAGGTAGAAGTGAGAGATATGTGAGAGGATTAAATATCATATACAGATCCTACCCTTATAGAAAATGATATCATCCACAACTTTGTATCAGTCATCCTATACCTATCCATCCATCACCTCACATGCAAACTTGTTCTTCGAGTACTCTACTAGAAGATGAGATTTCCAATCTGCTGAAATCTCTGTGAGTGAGCAAGCTGCTGGTTTTTAGGAAAGGGCATCTGCATTAACATTCTTTTTCCCTTTCATATACTCTATGTCAAAGTCATAGGCCTATATTTTACTGACCCAATTCTGTTGCCTCTCATTTAATTCCTATTCCAAGAAATACTTGAGACTGTTGTGGTCGGTCCTCACCACGAACTTACCCCCAACCAAATATTGCCTGAACTTCGCTAATGCATGCATTATGGTGAGCATCTCTTTATCTTAGATCGAGTAAAGTCTCTTAGGTCCTCTCAACTTGCGGCTTTCAAAAGCAATTGGGTGCTTGTTCTACATTAATATAGCCATTTTTAAGATTCTCCAACTTTCCTTCGTTCCTCATACCTAAATCATCTTCGCCGTTGCCTTGATCTATGCAGTGTTTGATACTTGAATCTGACACCTGCAGTAGAGCAACCTCCATTAATAACTTGGAGCTCCTAAAAAAGCGGAATTTACCCACCAAAGAAAAACTAATCTTTTCACGATCCTGAATGGACTAGCCTGATGAGGAAGTCTTTGAAGCCAATCAAAATCAGTTTGAGCCTTAGAAGCTAGACTTTCTATTTTTAGAAAATTTTGCCAATATCCATTTGAGAAGAAACCCAAAAAAAATCTATTTTTGGAAAGTTTCTAACAATAGAAATTTTCCTAAAATTTAGGGCCAAAAAACTAAGACCTGGATTTTGTAGACTAAGTTCCAGACCCATATCATCAGATTTTAAAAAAAATTAGTTTTCACCCTCATGCAAGACATGCAAATTCCCAATTTTGACCTTTTTTGAAAATTTTAACAAAGACTTTTGACCATTTCTTCAAAATGCCTAAATGCAGCAAAAATTTTAATTTGGGGTACAACACTATGTAAGGATGAAATGTTGTAGAGTGTAGATGGTAAATCTCTACATAGAAACATACACACCTGTCATTGTAGTTTACACATCACAACACATGAAAGGAGAACTATATATTGAAGAGCTCTATTGTGTTAATATTATTTAAATGCATCACATATACAGCGATCACAAAAATGAGCATGTTAACATGCTGAACTGCTTGATTAATTTTATTTGTACTTCATTGGTCCCAATAGTTGGGGAGCTTCAAAAGACAAAATCCTTCAGAAGCAATCTCCAGATTGGCCCACCTCCCCCTATCTTGGCATTAAACTTGTGAAATTATGAAGAAAAAAGGGTAAGAAAATGCATGAAGGAAATGGGAATATTCGGCACGAAGATAGTTTTCATCTTATGACTATAATTGTTATAACAAATAAAAATTAGATACTGCAACATAAATAAACAATTCTCAGCTCAAACAGAGATGAAACTTTACTCCAAGAGATTGAAGAAATGATATATCAACACAAAACATAGAACATTGAGTACTATTACAAAAAAATAAAACTAAAGTTAGGACTTCAGCAATATAATACAAAGGTAAAAGATCAAGAACCAAAAAATCCTTACAAATGAGTTCAAAGCTCATATTTATAGCTAACACATTATTCATGCTATTCATAAACTGTGATGTCCCCTTCTAATTAGACACATGTACATCATTGGATTAGCCTATCACATCGACCCTCGTAGGCTAATGGTTCTAGATAGAGGGTCAATGGGACGGTCACTTGGTCATCAAATTGCAGTGTTCTTCTCCGGAGTACGGTGGCAGGGTGATTTTTGGCATTTGGCATCATACTTGTGCTTAAATTTATGATACTCACCTTTTATTTCACCATCCTTGGCCTAGGGACCATGTGTTTTTAAAAAAGAAGGGGTCACTTTTTATTTTTCAATTACTATTGATTCCTAAAGTGAAAAAGTTATAACTTAAGTGAATAGTGCTCTCTTTTTATGAATAGTGTTTTCAATGTAAAATTATAAATATCAAGAGGAGAAGTTCGACCCTCTTCATGCATGTGGTTATTTTGCTTCATTGACTTGGAAGTTAGGGTTTGGAGAAAGGAGGCTAGGATTTCCTAATTTCTTGCAGTGGGTAAGCCTGGAGGGGGCTTGGTTCTACGTTTGGAGCTGCTTGAGGGTGTGAAACTCCACGTTAAGGTTGCTGGTCAGTTTTTGGATGCAAAGTTTGGTGACATTAGGAGTTGTTGGCTAAGTTTTTATCCTGATTTCTAAGTGGGGTTGGCAGCCATAGATTCCATTTTGGTTTGTGCAAGTGTTGTTCGCTTTTTGAAGAGTTTTTGGGCTGAAATTTGCAGCTACAGCCAACCGCCCCTCTCTTGAGGGTTTCATCAACTAAAAGAAAGAAAACGCCTCCCTTAAGACGCTACTATCATTCCAAAAGGAGGCGCCCTTGTCCTAGAAAGCTCCCCATGCTGGATTTGGGTGAGAGAAGTTCATCTATCAAGAGTAGTGTGCATTTCATTAGGGTTTGGTACTGTAGCAAATCACTATTCACAGTGTTGTATGGCTGTAAGTAAAACTATGGTTTAAGATATATCTTGTTTTGAATCTAATGTAAGTTATCTATCTTATGTAATCTCTTATGTAATGAAGAAGTCATATTTGACCACTAAATTAAGCAATGTACTCAAGTTTGTTTCCGTAGTTTAATTTATTTCAAGTTTTTATGTATATGCTTGTTGGTACTTTGGCATTATTCGCAAAAAACTCAAAAACAAAAATCAAACCTAAAACTAAACAAAGAAATCAGACTTACAAAACACAGTGAAAACAAATCAGCAAAGTGGTGGAACACTACAATGGTATCAAAGCCTTGATCCTGCCATCCTGGAGGGTCAAGGTTTCACATGAGAAGTAATACTAGGTACGACACTCGCCTAAGGACAGAGGAAATAGATAATTGGCAAGAGGATAACCCGTTTCAAGATATACCAGTAGTAGAAATGGGTGACAGGGAAGAAGAAGGTCCACCAAGAAACGAAAGAAGAAATGAGGAAAACAATGAAGAAAGAGAAGCGCGAGAGCCGGAAACATGGCAACAGAACAGCAGCAAGTTGCAAATGTTTTGCAAGCACTTACAACAATTTTACATCAGATGAACCCTGTTGGAAGACAAAATCGTGAACCGGAGGACAATAGGAGTGTGGTTGCGACTCCCAGGGCACAGAGAGCACCTTCACGTACTGCAGATAGGCCTACACGACCTACTTTTTTGATAAATGAAGGGAAAGAGATGAATGTTGAAGAAGTGGGTGAACCAATGTTTGTTGATGATATGATGGCAGCACACAATGAGTGGGAGTTGTTGACACCTCAAGTGAGAGAACGCATAAAATTTCACAAGTTTCTAAGTCAAAGAAGAGAGCATTACAGAGAAAGACCGAACAAGAGACCAAGAGGACAAAACAGAGATCAACACAGCAACCTTATGCATGCCACCAACAAACTCACTTTACCTACATTTGATGGTAGTGGGACGGTTACAACTCAGTCTTGGGTTCATAAGTTGGACACTTTCTTAGGCCTCCAACCTATGGCAGACACAAATGCAATTAAGTATGTCACCTTACACTTGGAGGGAGTAGCTCATGATTGGTGGTATCATGGGATGGTCACGTTGCAGCATTACCGCATCACCTCTTACTAGGAGTTTATGGATCGGTTGGTTGAACATTTCGACAAGAAAGATCCGGAAACATATTTCAGAGACCTAGCTCAACTCAAGCAAGTTGGGAGTTTGGAGTGATATATAGGTAATTTTCAGCGGTTGTCAGTTATGGTTCCCAACATATCCGAAACAAGATTGGTGGTGTTATTTATTGAAGGTCTTTTGGAACCATTCAAAGGTTCAATCAAAGCTTTTGATCCCCTGACCTTACAAGAGGCTATGAGAAAAGCAAGAAGCATGGAACTTGCAGCCCCACAAAGCAAGTTTTCATCTAAAGCGTCATCTTCATACAGGGACGGAAAATCATTCTCTAAGAAGAAGGAAAACTCAGATTCCAAAGGGAAATCAGTAGCCTCGTTAGACAAACAGACCATCGACAACTTGCGCAAGAAGAAGTTGTGCTTCTATTGCAAAGGAACCTATGATGCAAACCACAACTATCCCTTGAGGCCTAAGGGAAAGGCTAACCTAATAATTTAGGCATTCTATGAGGACTCGGAATCTCAAAATCAGACCAGCGTACTGAGCATGAGGAATCTGACGTCGAAAAATCCGAAAATGAGGTTGAAAATGACACTGAAACAGAGGAAATAAAGCTTCAAGAAGCACGTCTCACTAGCATACAGCGAGAGGGCTCTTTCAGAATACGAGGGGTCCTAGCTGGGAAAAAGATCATTACCTTATTCGATATAGGTGCCACGCATAATTTCATTGGTGCAAGGTTGGTTGAAAGGCATGGAATTCAACCCGAAGAATTTGATGGCATAAGAGTGAAGGTTGCGGATGGCTACACCCTTAACTATGATAGAATGATTCCAAATCTTCCCATGCGACTAAACAATTACAACTTTAAGGCAGATTTCTATGTGCTGAATATGGGAGATACTGATATGGTTCTAGGGATGAAATGGCTTCATGACATTAGAGAGTTTACCCTTAACCTTCGTGATATTGAGATGAGATTTAAGGTGGACAGGAGGAATCATGTGTTGAAAGCCATCTTTGATAGCAATTTTAGAATGATATTTGTCAGTAGAATGGAGAGACTCATGCGACACAACATGATCGAGTGGGTAGTTGAGTGTATGTTCATGCAATCACAAGAGGAGCAGCAAACCCCAGTTTATCATCCAGACATACATGAGTTGATGTAATGTCCCCTTCTCGAGCATGACTTTTTCTGTTGACCGTTGGCCTATTCTGGAGACCCATAGGCTTCTCGGTGGTGAAATTAGGGTTTCATGGTTGGAGGTTTCTTTTGCTCATGGATTGGTGTTTGAACTGCAGATTCCTTTTGGGTTTTTCGTGAGCTTCGTGGTGATGTGTTTTTCTTGGCATTCTAAGCACCTTCTAGAATTTACTATTTTTAGTAAATTCTATTTCTGGCAGTGGTCCTATTGGTTTTCGGCACGGTTGGCTTTCTACTTCAGTCTGTTCAGTTGGCTTCGTCAACTTTGGCTTTGGGGCACAATTGGAGAGATAAGTTCGAATTATTTTAATAAAGTCATGTTCTAATGTTATATTTTGCTGTTGACCCCCCCCTTAGCCTAGTGATTGAACTGAAGTTGTTTTAAAAGGTGGTCTTTATGGGTGGCGCCTCATGTAGATGATTAATATTTTCTAAAAGGCAAAAACAATGCTTGGAAAGGGGACGCCAATCTTATTGAGGAAATTATTCTTAAATCAAAAGTCAAATTGACCTTGAAAAGGGGGACGCCATCTTTGGAGGGAAAAGGAGTTATTTCAAATTTGAAAAGTTAGGGTTTCTAGAAGCTTCTGGAGAGTCTTCACAAAGTTATAATAGGAGGTCTTGGGTCTTCATTTGGATCATCTGATATCTTGAGTAATGTTATGCTATCGAAATGGTGTTGGACTGCTTCGAGGAATGAATGCCTCCTAGCTTGGCTCAACTTCGAGCTTGTGAGATAGCACCTAGTGCAGAGGTTTGCTTGCTTTTGAGTGATTTTGTACTGAGGATTGCATTATAGTGTTGTTCTTTCATTTGGAGATTAGTTATTTGCATTTCATGTTATTTTCTAGAGTTGCTGATAACATAGCAGATTGTACTTTTCATTTACAAATCAAAAATACAAAATGATATCATTCTGGGTACTACATATTTCATCTTGTCTAGGTGGGGCGACCCTCTCTGCTAAGTTATAGATTTTTTAAGTGAGAATTGGATTTTATTTAGTGAAATCGCCCCTCTTGCTAGGCCGTACCATTTAGCTTCATTGGGATTTGTGCAAGAAATAATTAAGGGTTATCTGTGGTGTTTGTGGTATTCCATCTTGGTCACCATACTCCTTAGGGTGTTTTGCATTTGATATCACTTCATTCGAGTGGGTATTGAGTGAGATATGGGCATTTCAATGAGGAATTAGAGTGCTGGTATGATATTCATGTTGTTGGTCTATCATATCAGACTTGAGAAAATTGTGTATGAGTGAAGGGTGGGTGTTAGGACTTCATATTTGATCTAGTGGATGACATATTTACTATTGCAGCACTTTGTGGAGCTCTAATCCTTGATCTTGCAGGCATTCTTCAACATATTGTAAGTTGCACAGTAGTACTGTCAGCATCTCTTCTAAATCTTGTTTTCATGCTTTGTAATTGCCCACTGAATAAGTGGAAGAGGCTGGCTTGCCGCCTATTTACTTGAATTGCATTGTAATATCTTATGTCTCTGCCATATGGTCGCCTCATCTCCATCCTGGATTGAGTAGCACATACTTTGTGTTGAGTTACTTTCAGCAATATTAGTGATAGGGATCCTCTGACCATATGATCGTCCATCTTGGACACATTCTTGGTTAGAGTTGCTTGTTCAGTAATGCATAAGATCCTCTGACCATATGCACGCCATTACCTGGTGCATTCTTGGTTAGAGTTATTTTAATTTGTGCATTGCATCGAGATCCTCTGACCACATGCTAACACCTTGCCCATCTCGGGATCCCGGTGTACATCCTTGGTTAGAGTTGAATTCTGCATTGTTTAGTTATTTGCTAACCCTAACGGGTGGATGTTGTTTGTAATCACATTCAAAAATAAAATAAAAATTTGGCTCAGTATATGTCAGTGGTATCAGAGCTATGCATCCTGCCATCCTGTGAAACAAACCTTATATGAGTGACAGAGAACAGAGATACTTAGCAAGCATATACAAGAGGGATACCAGTCAGAAACAGCTCTATCATGTTCCAGAAGGTCAGATAGCATCAGAGGTTTTGAGGGCTCATTGGGAGCCTTCTTAGGAAACAGAAATGGGGGATAATGAAAGGACCTCAGGTGGTAATGAGAGGATTTTGGGCAACAGGAATGATAGTGGGAAGAGTAAAGAAAGATCACCAAGTCCGGGACAAAGGTTCGATAGGAAGATGGATACCTTGATGGATATGGTTTCTCTCATGATGGGGAAATTGGGTCAGAACCCTCCACAGAACAATCCAGGGCATGTTGGAGAACACAGTGCTTCCAACCAGTATAATGGACATGTTGTCCAACCTTCCGCAAGCAGCACATACATCTCTGCTAGACCATTCAAACCCACGTTCTTGGCACTAGTAAACCCACCACCAGAGCCTGAAGAAAATGTTTCATTTTTGGAACAACTGAGAATAGGCCGTACTGAGTATGAAACTCTCCCTGATGAAGTCAAGCTAGACATGTCATTCAATGATTTCATGGAGCTTAGGAGGAAGAATAGTGGAAAAGGGAGGAATTATGAACAAACAGGAACAACAGTACAGAGGGATTTGCACCAAGCCATCAGCAAGGTTACTCTTCCCCACTTTGACGGAAGTTATAGTAGTTCTATTCGAGCTTGGATACAGAAGTTAGACAACTATCTGGCTCTTACACCAATGGCAGAAGAGGAGGCGATTAAGTTCGCTACGCTACACCTGGATGGAGTGGCGCATGAGTGGTGGTACCATAGCCTAGTCACCTTGGGTCATCGGTCTATCACTACCTATGATGAGTTTACCAATAGACTCATAGAGAGATTCGAGAAGAAGGATCCAGAAGTGCATTTCAGAGAGTTGGCACAGTTGAAGCAGTATGGCACAGTTGATGCCTACATAGCCGAGTTCCAAAGACTTTCAGTAATGGTCACTGGAATCACGGAGAGAAGATTGGTGATCCTATTTAGTGAAGGATTGATGGAGCCACTCAAGGGTTGGATTAAAGCTTTTGATCCACCCTCCCTACAGGAGGCAATTAAGAAAGCAAGAAACATGGAGTGGGCTACTCCCAAAGAAAAGTTTCAATCCAAGCCATCATTTCACAAAGGGGATAGAGGAAAAAGACCTCATCAAAGATCTCATCATAAGGAGTTCAAACAGCATAAACCTCATGTCACAAGATTGGATCGAGAGATTCTCAATGAACTCCGAAAAAAGGGGTTATGTTTCCGTTGTAGGGAAAAATGGTCCCAAGATCATGTTTGCCCAAAAGGAGTCAAATTCCATCAAATTGAATACTATTCAGCTGAAGAAAGCAATTCTGATTTTTTTGATCAGCAGTCTGATTTTGAGGACAGCGAAGTAGAAAGAGCTCCAGAAGAGTCCGAAGACGAAAAGGGAAGTGGAAGTACATTGGCTCAACTTTGGAGCTTTCAAAAGAATGAGTCCTT
Source organism: Sequoia sempervirens (assembly GCA_007258455.2). Lineage (NCBI taxonomy): Eukaryota > Viridiplantae > Streptophyta > Pinopsida > Cupressales > Cupressaceae > Sequoia > Sequoia sempervirens. The sequence goes on from VDFB02011259.1 coordinate 68,217, forward strand.
CAAAGTTCAAGGGATGATTAAAGGGCGGCGAATAGTTGCTCTGATTGACACTGGGGCAACACATAACTTCATTGATGAAGCTGTGGTGGCAAAGAAAGGGATGCAAACAGAAGATTTTGAAGGCTTCAGAGTTATGGTTCTTAATGGGTTTCACATTTCTTGCACCAAGAAAATTTCAAACGTGTCTATGCAATTGCGCAATTATGAAGTCAAGGATGACTTCTATGTGGTTAACATTGGAGATACGGATGCCGTCCTTGGCATTCAGTGGCTGCGATCTCTTGGAGAGATCTCCTTAAATCTGCAAACCATGGAGCTCAAGTTTCAATCCGATGGAAAGAAGGTAGTGCTAAGAGGAATGTCCAATGGAGGTCCTCGGATTGTGTCATTCAATAGAATGGCAAGGCTGATTCGTCATGACCAAGTTGAGTGGGCTGCGAAATGTATGATTCTTCCAACTAGTCCGGTTGAGACAAAGAGAGATTATCCTCCAGATATTCAATGTTTACTCATCAAGAAGAGTAAAGTGTTTGCTGATTACCTCGTGGACCACCTCCTGATCGGGGTTCAAAACATGTCATAGAGCTCAAGGAAGGAGCTAAGCCAGTTATAACAACTCCATATCGGTACCCCAAAAAGCAAAAGGATGAGATTGAAAAGAACATTAAGGAAATCTTGGAGATGGGCTTCATTCGTCCAAGTAAGAGTCCCTTTGCTTCAGCAGTTGTTCTAGTGAAGAAGAAGGATGGTACCATTCGTATGTGTGTAGATTATCATGCTTTGAATCAAAGCACCATCAAAAATAGATATCCCATTCCAAGGATAGATGAGCTCATTGATGAGCTACATGGAGCCAAGTTATTTTTGAAATTAGATTTGAGGTCGGGCTACTATCAGATTCGGATGAGAGGATCTGATGTTGAGAAGACAGCTTTCAGATGTCACTATGGTCACTTTGAGTTCCTAGTCATACCATTTGGGTTGACTTATGCTCCTTCTACCTTCCAGTCTTGTATGAACAGAGTCTTTCAGAAGTAGTTGAGAAAGTTTGTGTTGATATTTTTCAATGACATCTTGATTTTCAGCAAGACATGGGAAGAACATCTCAAGCACTTCGAGGAAGTGCTTAGCATCCTAGAATCAGAGAGCTTGTTTGCCAAAGAATCCAGATGTGAATTTGGAATGAAGGAGCTACTTTACCTTTGTCACATAATCAATGTTGAAGGTGTGAAGGTTGATCCTGAAAAGACCAAGGCTATTGTTGATTGGCCACCTCCTGAGAACTTGACTCACTTGAAAGGGTTCTTGGGCCTTTGTGGATTTTACAGAAGGTTTGTGAAGGGTTACTCACAGAATGTTGCTCCTCTTACTGACCTCACAAAAAAGGGGGCTTTTTGCTGACTAGAAAAGGCTCAGAGTACTTTTGATAAGTTTAAGAAGATAATGAGTTCTTGTCCTGTTCTAGCTATTCCGGATTTTTCCAAGCCCTTCGAGCAATAGTGTGATGCATCCGGTGAAGGTGTTGGGGCTGTTTTAATGCAAGATAAGCATCCCATCGTGTTTGAGAACAGAAAATTAAGAGGAGTTGAGAGCGCCTACTCTATCTATGACAAGGAAATGCTTGCAATCATGCATGCATTAGCCAAGTTCAGATAGTACTTGGTGGGGAGCAAGTTTGTGGTCAAGACTGATCACAATAGTCTCAAGCACTTCATGCATCAGAAAGATTTGAACGAGAGGCAACAGAAGTGGGTGAGTAAGCTTCAAGCTTACGATTTTGACATTGAATATGTCAAAGGTAAAAACAACATTGTGGCGGATGCTCTATCTAGGAGACCTCATTTGAGCTCATTATGTGAGCTTACTGCTGATTGGAAGAACATGTTGCTTGCTGATTATGCCAAAAATCAGTTTGCAACCAGCATCATAGAGGGTACTTTTCATGACGAAAGGTACAAGGTGGTTAAAGGGTTGATACACTACAAGGGTAGAATCTTCTTGGTGGCTGATTCTAAGCTCAAAAGGAAGATTTTGTTGACATTTCATGACATTCCACTTGCTGGTCATCAAGGGTTCTTCAAGACATATAGGCAGATCTGGGAAAGATTTTCTTGGAAAGGGTTGAAAGGAGAGGTTCAACGTTACATTCAGGGGTGTTCCACTTGTTAGATGAACAAAAATGAGCATACACTACCAGCTGGTCTGTTGCAACCTCTCCCCATTCCCAATCAAAAATGGGAAAGCATATCAATGAACTTCATCACTGGGTTGCCCAAAGTCCAACGAAAAGACTATCTATGTTGTAGTGGATAGATTAACAAAATTTGCTCATTTCTTTGCCATTACCAGCTCTTTTTCAGCAGCTCAAGTTGCAGATCTGTTTTTTCATGAGGTGTTTAGATTACATGGGTTGCCAAAAAACATTGTGAGTGATAGGGACAGCAAGTTCCTAAGCACCTTTTGGCAAGAGGTCTTTAGAATGAGTGATACAGTGCTTACTCCAAGCACTAGCTATCACCCTCAAACTGATGGACAAACAGATATAGTGAACAAATGGTTGGAAGGTTATTTGAGGAACTATGTTTCAGAACAGCAAAGAGCATGGGTGAAATGGCTTCACATAGGCGAGTATTGCTATAATTCTTCTTTTCACATGTCAATAAGGATGTCATCTTTCATGGCTCTTTATGGTTATGAGGCTCCTAGCTTTGCTGATTTGGTGTTTGGTGATAACAAAGCCCCTCAAGCCAAGGATTTGTTACAGCAGAGTCAAGATATCTTGAAATCATTGAAGGACAGTCTACAGATTGCACAAAATCAGCAGAAGATGTACGCTGATCAGCGGCGTGTTGAGCGCTCTTTTGAGGTTGGAGATATGGTTTATCTTCGACTACAGCCTTACAGACAGTCTACTCTCAAGAAGAGTGGAGCTGAGAAGCTCAAACCTCGCTTCTATGGGCCATTCAAGGTTACCAGAAAGGTGGGAGCAGTAGCCTATGAGTTGGAGGTACCTTTGAGTAGCAAAGTGCACAATGTCTTCCACGTGTCTCGTCTCAAGAATGCACTTGGACACAATGTTATTGCTTCATCACAGTTGCCACCTCTGGATGAAGAAGGACAGTTAGTTTTGATTCCTAAAGAGATTCTTGATTCCAGAGAGCGTTCTTTGAGAAAAAGAACAATCAGAGAGTATTTGGTGAAATGGAAGAACTTGCCTATGGAGGATGTGACTTGGGAGAATGATGATTTAATATTTTCTAAAAGGCAAAAACAATGCTTGGAAAAGGGACGCCTATCTTATTGAGGAAATTATTCTTAAATCAAAAGTCAAATTGACCTTGAAAAGGGGGACGCCATCTTTGGAGGGAAAAGGAGTTATTTCAAATTTGAAAAGTTAGGGTTTCAAGAAGCTTCTAGAGAGTCTTCACAAAGTTATAAAAGGAGGTCTTGGGTCTTCATTTGGATCATCTGATATCTTGAGTAATGTTATGCTGCCGAAATGGTGTTGGACTGCTTCGAGGAATGAATGCCTCCTAGCTTGGCTCAACTTCATGCTTGTGAGATAGCACCTAGTGGAGAGGTTTGCTTGCTTTTGAGTGATTTTGTAGTGAGGATTGCATTGTAGTGTTGTTCTTTCATTTGGAGATTAGTTATTTGCATTTCATGTTATTTTCTGGAGTTGCTGATAACATAGCAGATTGTACTTTTCATTTATAAATCAAAAATACAAAAAGATATCATTTTGGGTACTGCATATTTCATCTTGTCTAGGTGGGGCGACCCTCTCTGCTAAGTTATAGATTTTTTAAGTGAGAATTGGATTTTATTTAGTGAAATCGCCCCTCTTGTTGGGCCGTACCATTTAGCTTCATTGGGATTTGTGCAAGAAATAATTAAGGGTTATCTGTGGTGTTTGTGGTATTCCATCTTGGTCACCATACTCCTTAGGGTGTTTTGCATTTCATATTACTTCATTCGGGTGGGTATTGAGTGAGATATGCGCATTTCAATGAGGAATTAGAGTGCTGGTCTGATATTCATGTTGCTAGTCTGTCATATCAGACTTGAGAAAATTGTGTATGAGTGAAGGGTGGGTGTTAGGACTTCATATTTGATCTAGTGGATGACATGTTTACTATTGCAGCACTTTGTGGAGCTCTAATCCTTGATCTTGCAAGCATTCTTCAACATATTGTAAGCTGCACAGTAGTACTGTCAGCATCTCTTCTAAATCTTGTTTTCATGCTTTGTAATTGCCCACTGAATAAGTGGAAGAGGCTGGCTTGCCGCCTGTTTACTTGAATTGCATTGTAATATCTTATGTCTCCGCCATATCGTCGCCTCATCTCCATCCTGGATTGAGTAGCACATACTTTGTGTTGAGTTACTTTCAGCAATATTAGTGATAGGGATCCTCTGACCATATGATCGTCCATCTTGGACACATTCTTGGTTAGAGTTGCTTGTTCAGTAATGCATAAGATCCTCTGACCATATGCACGCCATTACCTAGCGCATTCTTGGTTAGGGTTATTTCAGTTTGTGCATTGCATCGAGATCCTCTGACCACATGCTAACACCTTGCCCATCTCGGGATCCTGGTGTACATCCTTGGTTAGAGTTGAATTCTGCATTGTTTAGTTATTTGCTAACCCTAACAGGTGCATGTTTGTAATCACATTCAAAAATCAAAAAAAAAATTGGCTCGGTATATTTCAGTTGAGGATTAAACACGCTAAGGTGTTCAATGAGATTCCACCTGATAGACCACCAAACCACGGTATTGAGCATATCATTGAGTTGGAGGAGGGCGCTAAGCTTGTGATTGTCACACCTTACAAGCATCTTAAGCGACTTAAGGATGAAATAGAAAAAACTATTAAAGAGTTGCTTGCTATGGGGCATATCAAGCCTAGTAAGTCACCATTTGCCTCATCCGTTGTGTTAGCGAAGAAAAAGATGGTACCTTGCGGATGTGTATTGATTACAGATTGTTGAATAAAAGGACAATCAAAAAAAGGTATCCTATTCCTCGAATTGATGAGCTAATAGACGACCTACATGGTGCCCGTTGTTTTTCAAAAATAGACTTGAGATCGAGGTATCATCAGATTCGTGTGAGGGAACAAGGCATTGAGAAAACAACCTCCCATTGCCATTGTGGACACTTTGAGTTTGTGGTTATGCCATTTGGGCTGACCAATGCACCTGCTACGTTTCAATCCACTATGAACAGGGTCTTCCAGTCACAACTGAGGAGGTTCGTACTTTTTTTCTTTGATGACATCTTGGTATACAGCAAGACTTGGGATGAGCATATTGCCCATTTGGATACGGTACTGGGTATTTTGGATAGAGTCCTTGTATGCCAAGGAATCAAAATGTGATCTAGGTATGACGGAGTTGTTGTACTTGGGCCATATTATCAGCGCAGAGGGTGTGCGTATGGATCCCGACAAGGTCAAAGCTATTGTTGAGTCGCTGACTCCCGAGAATCTTTCTCAGCTTCAAGTATTTTTGGGCTTGCGTGGTTTCTACCGCCGATTTGTCAGTGAATATTCACAGCATGCAGCACCACTTACGGACCTGACAAAGAAAGGTGCATTCATTTGGCCTCTTGAGGCACAGGAGTGTTTCGAGAAGTTCAAGCAGTTGATCAAGTCTTTTCATGTCCTTGCATTACCAGAGTTAACTAGACCCTTCGAGCTTCAGTGTGATGCCTCGGGTGAAGGTATTGGGGCAATCCTCATGTAGGACAAGCATCAAATAACTTTTGAGAGTCGGAAGTTAAGAGGACCAGAGAGGAGCTACAGCATTTATGACAAGGAGATGTTGGCCATCATGCATGCGTTGGCCAAATTCAGGAAGTACTTTGTGGGCAGCAAATTTTGTGTCAAGACCGATCATAACAGCTTGAGGCATTTCCTAGGACAGCGAGATCTCAATGATCGTCAGTAGAAGTCGATTAGTAAGTTGCAATCATACAACTTTGACATTGAGTATGTCAAAGGGACTCAGAACGTTGTTGCTGATGCCTTATCTCGCCGACCATATCTAAGTTCCATGGACGAGATTTCAGAGAACTGGAGACATCTAATTTCAGCAAAGTATGTCAGAGACTCTTGGGCTTCTTGCATCGTTGAGGGTTCAGAGCAGGATAGCCGATATTCAGTTGTAAATGATCTTATCATTTACAAAGGGAGGATATTTTTTATCCCAAGATCAGAGATGAACACAGTATTGAGGGCCTTTCATGATGCACACATGACCGAACATCTGAAGTATTTCAAAACTTACAGGAAGGTGTGGGAACATTTCACGTTGAAAGGACTCAAGTCAGATGTCCTTCGATATGTCAAAGAGTGTCCTATTTGTCTGCAGAATAAACAGGAGCACACCTATCCTGCCGAGTTACTTCAGCCACTTCCAATTCCTGACAAGAAAAGGGAATGTTTGTCGATGGATTTCATTATGGGCTTGTCGAAAGCCCAGGGTAGAGACTGTATCTATGTACTCATTGATCGCCTCACAAAGTACGCTCATTTTTTTCCAATAGCAACTACATATTCAGCTACACAATTAGCAGAGTTGTTTTTTCGTGACGTGTTCAAGTTGCATGGGCTACCCAAGAGCATCGTCAGTGAAAAGGATAGTCAGTTCTTGAGCCACTTCTGGCAGGAGCTATTCAAGCTATGTGGGACCGAGCTTACTCCAAGTGCTAGCTACAACCCGCATCCTGATAGTCAAACAGAGATTGTAAATAAGTGGGTGGAAGGATACCTCTAAAACTATATAGCAGGGAAACAAAAGGGTTGGGTGAAGTGGATTCATCTTTGTGAGTATTGTTATAATACCACTCACCACATGCCGATTTAGATGTCCCCATTCATGGCATTATATGGGTATGAGGCGCCCAAATTTCTTGATTTATTGTTGAGTGACAGTAGAGTGCCCAGTGTTGGGGATCTTTTACAGGAGAACCAGGATATTATGCGAGCTCTCCATGAGAACATTCAGAATGCACAAAATCAGCAAAAGCAGTATGCGGACCAGAGGAGAGTCGAGCGTTCTTTTGAGGTTGGGGATATGGTGTATTTGATGTTGCAACCCTATCGCCAATCTACTCTCAGGAAGAGTGGTGCAGAGAAACTCAAGCCGCGGTACTACAAACCCTTCAGGATCATCAGACAGGTAGGCGAGGTGGCTTATGAGTTGGACTTACCGGCAAATAGCAGGATACACAATGTATTTCATGGGTCACGCCTCAAGAAGACATTAGGACATCGTGTTGTCACTTCCACAGCTTTACCACCCCTGGATGATGAGGGAAAATTGGTTCTAGTACCTGACGCCATCTTAGATGTCAGAGAGAGACAGTTGCGGAGACAGGTCATTAGGGAATATCTAATTAAATGGAAGGACTTGCCAGTAGAAGAAGCTACATGGGAGAGCGAGGACATTTTACAACATCCAGAATTGAGATTGCTTGGGGACAAGCAATTTCAGGGAGGGCGGACTGTGATGTCCCCTTCTAATTAGACACATGTACATCATTGGATTAGCCAATCACATCGACCCTCGTAGGCTAATGGTTCTGGATAGGAGCGAGGACATTTTACAGCATCCGGAGTTGAGATTGCTTGGGGACAAGCAATTTCAGGGAAGGCGGACTGTGATGTCACCTTCTAATTAGACACATGTACATCATTGGATTAGCCTATCACATCGACCCTCGTAGGCTAATGGTTTTGGATAGAGGGTCAATTGGATGGTCACTTGGTCATCAAATTGCAGTGTTGTTCTCTGAAGTATGGTGGCAGGGTGATTTTTGGCATTTGGCATGATACTTGTGATTAAATTTATGATACTCACCTTTTATTTCACCATCCTTGGTCTAGGGACCATGTGTTTTTAAAAAAGAAGGGATCACTTTATATTTTTCACTTACTATTCATTCCTAAAGTGAAAAAGTTATAACTTAAGTGAATAGTGCTCTCTTTTTATGAATAGTGTTTTCAATGTAAAATTATAAATATCAAGAGGAGAAGTTCGACCCTCTTCATGCATGTGGTTATTTTGCTTCATTGACTTGGAAGTTAGGGTTGGAGAAAGAAGGAGGCTAGGGTTTCCTGATTTCTTGCAGTGGGTAACCCTGGAAGGGGCTTGGTCCTATGTTTGGAGTTGCTTGTGGGTGTGAAACACCACCTTAAGGTTGCTGGTCAATTTTTGGATGAAAAGTTTGGTGACATTAGGAGCTGTTGCCTAAGTTTCTGAGCTGATTTCTAAGTAGGGTTGGCAGCCATAGACTCCATTTTGGTTTGTGCAAGTGTTGTTCGCTTTTTGAAGAGTTTTTGGGCTGAAATTTGTAGCGACAGCCAGCCACCCCTCTCTTGAGGGTTTCATCAACTAGAAGAAAGAAAACGCCTTCCTTAAGAGGCTGCTATCATTCCAAAAGGAGGCGCCCTTGTCCTAGAAAGCTCCCCATGTTGGATTTGGGTGGGAGAAGTTCGTCTATCAAGAGTAGTGTGCATTTCATTGGGGTTTGGTACTATAGCAAATCACTATTCACAGTGTTGTATGGCTGTAAGTAAAACTATGGTTTAAGATGCATCTTGTTTTGAATCTGATGTAAGTTATCTATTTTATGTAATCTCTTATGTAATGAAGAAGTCATATTTGGCCACTAAATTGAGCAATGTACTCAAGGTTGTTTCCATAGTTTAGTTTATTTGAAGTTTTTATGTATATGTTTGTTGGTACTTTGGCATTATTGGCAAAAAACTCAAAAACAAAAAATCAGACTTACAAAATACAGTGAAAACAAATCAGCGGAGTGGTGGAACACTACACAAACCTTAGCCAATGATTCTCTAGACTTTTCCAATTTTGGTTTGTGCTCACATGATCCCATGTTTTTGGAGAGTCTTGCTTGCTTTGATAGTTGCTTTCTACAATCATTGTTGTGGGTTTACCAAGTATTGAATGTCTCTGTAAAATATTGTTGCAATGGCTTCTTTTGTCTTGTTCTTTCACAACATTACCCAGTTTTTGCAATGATTCTCAATAATTTTCCAATACTTGTTTCTGATTGTGCCTTGAAGTGGTGGAGAGATACATAAGTTTTCATTCTTGACAAATTTTAGAAACAATTTAAGGGGTTTTGGCAGTTGAATTTTGGTGTGGATCTTTTATTTGAAAGTCTACCTTTGGATGCTGCTGGATTGAGAAATCTATGAATGTTGATACCTTTTGGGTGGATACCAGGGATGAAAGCTCTTAATGTTTTCCATGTGAATTTTGGTGGGGCACTTGTCTTTGGATGACTTTGGGGTTCTTGATGGATAGCCACATAGGCAAAAGGGACGCACTCCTTTTGAAAGCTTCCCTTTTTTGAGTTATTTATGCTGTATCTTTTGGACCGCAACTACAATTGGATTTATCTTGACCAAAGGTCCTCTGATACCTTGAGAACTGGAAATGAAAAGAAACTTTATTGTCATAAGATGTTAAATTAGCAATAGTTCCTTTTTCTCAGTGATGGCTGAATATATCAATGAATTTTGTAATATGACAAGTGATATCATGTTGTATAAAATTTATGTATTCAGTTTAATTGAATTGTGAGATAACTCCATGCTATAACAAAGGTAGAATCTTTTATAATTATCTTTTATGATATGTTAAAATAGCGTCTGCAGATGTGTTGCTTGAATAAACATCCTTTTATGAAATAGTGCGAGACTCATTCTCTATAATGGATACCGATATCTCATTTTAATAAAATTTATCCCTTTGGAAAGTGCATTTTTGCAGTTAGGGTGTTAGTTGTGGCTATCTCATATGTTGTATTTCTTCACTTGGTGTGTGATTTATTGAATCAATGAGACATAAAAATTGTTCCTCACTTTTTTGATACAAAATGTGTTGTTGACAGGTAAACAACGAATCACTTACTGTGAAAGATTCTGATGGCAACATGGTTGAGTCACAGCTTGTACCTCTACAAAATTCAATGGTCAATTCGACAAGCTACTATAAGAAAGAAAATCTGGGCATATCATCAGACAAAAGCCCTCTTTTTTCACTATTTTTTCAAGTTTCTGTGCCACCCCTTGGATTTAACACATATATTATCTCAAAAGCCAATGGTAATCCACCTCTCTTTTCCCATCCTATTGGATCATAACTTACAATTTTTGAAATGACCAAGGAATGTCAAAGAATGTGCATTGTAGAAAATACTAATGCTAGGAAGAATTACTAATTAGAATCTCTAAATAATAAAATTTTAATCTTTCAGCTGCCCTTATGCACAGGAAGTAATCCTGTCTTGTCAACCGAACAAACTGCATCAGTGAATGAAAGCAGTACATATGAGGCTGGACCAGGAAACTTCACAATGTCATTTTCCTCTATATCTGGTCAACTACAACAGATATCAAATTCTAGGACAGGGGTAAAACACTGATCCTTATTTCAAGCCTTTCATCCAAAGATGCCTTTACAAGTAATAAATGCTTGAAAGTGTGAAGTTTAAGAAAATCAAAAAAGTGAAACGGCATACACAACTATTCTTGAAGTCACAGTTTCATCATTATGTTTTAATTATATTATATACAAAAAAAACCATGGAAAGATAACTTTATGAAGCATTGAAAAATAAACGTGAAAATTTTGGAACAAATGTCAAAATACATAATGTCTGTTCACATTAATGAACAACAGGATGGATATCTATTTAAATTTCTGTCTGGCAGTTGGCTCCATATCAGCAACACATCTCATATTGTGAGATGCTCTCCTTAATTATGAATACAAGAGGGGGCACCATAGTGTTGAATGTTTGAATGCCTTCCTAAACAAGCTCAGTGGTCTAGGAAATAGTTATAGCCTTTATGTTTAGCAGCCAGCTCCCATTGGCTTAATGGTTTGGATGCTGAACTTCAGAAGCAGGAAAGTTCAGCAAGAACACATCACCAAGAGATTATCATATTTCAAACATCTCCCTAACATAAACAAGAACCCTCTGTAACTCAGCCTAGAATTTGGATCTTAAATGGTGCGGAACACTTGTATTATAATTGGAGGATTTGCAGTTCGAAGTTATTGTGCTGTGTACCCATTGCTGGTTTAATTTCTATGCAACTATTATTCAAATTGAATTGCTCATAATTTCCCTACGTCCTAGAATATTGTGGCACCAAGCTGTGTAGGATATTCATACAGAAACTTCTATATCCTTGCACCAACCACCCCATTTAAAAAGGTTTATATTCAATCCTATAGCAAATCAATTAAACAAGTAGAAACTTCCTCATCTCTTTATATCTTTACCTTTTCCAATTTGAGCCAATTCAGTGATAGTTAAACCACAAAGGGGAGGGAAATAAATTCAAAATGGTTGGCTTTTGGCTATTTGATGAAGACATATTTCTCTTTTACAGATTACCACCATGCAAAGTGATGTATACTCGGCCAACAACTACACATACAGGTTTTCCCTCACTAGGTTTGCATAGTATTAATCCTATATGAGAGGCTGCAACTTAAAACTCATTTACTTCTGCAGTAATCTATTTCTGCTGATATCATGGCCAATAATAGGTTCCCCTTGGTAGGAACGGTAGGTAATGCTCTAAGCTACCTGCTTCCTTATGTTATTATTTACTTTTGTGCAAAATAAGGCTCATTCAAAAAAAAAAAAAATTATCTTTGTTTCTTTTCTTCCATTTATCATAAAATAGAACCATATTGAGAAAAGATATTTACATATAACATCATGCCACTAAACAGCCTGCAACTTCCAACAATGGCACAACTCAGAATATGTAGTGTTGATGTGAGTTTTGTGGCCAACACCAAACAGCAGAATAAAGTATCCAATGGCTACTCCATTCTCTCTTGATCAAAGTATTCCGTATGCTAAGATTGCGAGAGAGATCATACGTTCAACTACAAGATTCCTTCAATGCAGTGGAGTACACTCAATTGGTTCGTTGTGATATGTTGTTTCCACGAGGGGACTTACACAATTGTTCAATCAGCGAACAACAGACAGTAGGTTAAAGGGGATTTCACATGTTTGGAATGATTTGGCAAATAAGTGCAAATTTCCTAATACTAACCAGAAATATACTGAATTGAATGGTTGCAGGGATTAGAAAATTTAAGTCCTATTTAAGAGCAGGACGTGGGATCAACTTCAACAGGCTTCAACCAGACTTTGCTTCACCTCACGTTGGACAGCCTCTACAAAGTCGATGCAATCTTCAAAGGGGTAGCAAGAAATGTTCAAATCACAATTCACCATAAGGACACCATCACAACGACGCATGCCAAAAACATGAATCATAACCAAAGTTAAGCTTAAAAAGTATTCCAGTTGACCACACAAGGCAAACTTACCATCAGCAAGCCCACTAGTGGTATGGATTAAACAAAGCTACTTTGATCAAACGCCACAATCCACAACTAACTACGTACATGAATATGAAAATTGCTCTATTTTAAGTCCTAATTGAAGTAGAAGGACAAAGAAACCTCGCTAGCTACTCACAACAAAAGACGAGATCATCATCAATGAAAACTCTTTTTATTGAGAGAGTGTTCACAACAATTTCTTACAAAGTTTTCAAAGGAAAAACTGTCCTTCTTCAAACTATGCTAACAAACTACTGCTAAGCTATCTCTCTACTCTATCAGAATGTCTACTATGTCTGTCTATCTATGATCTAATCTAACTTGTACAAATGAGAGGGGATGCCCCTTTTATAGCTGGCCAAGTCCAATGGACGGCTCAGATTACAATCAGATGGATGGCCCAGAGCATGCCACCTCAACCCTAACCCTAAAAAGAGGAGTGGAGTAAGAAATGAACCAGAAGATTCCCACTTTCTCCCAAAATAGCAGAGGCAATTAATGTCCACTATCAATCATCCCGAAGGTTATCATCCAGAAAGGCGTTTTCATTCTCCCTTTCCTTGGTTGCAAAATCAATGAACCTAGTCAACACAACTTCAACCTCTTGAAATGAGATGGGCGGGATATGATCAAGCTGAAACTCCAACACCGTAACTACCTGCCCATGTCAAGTGCAAGACTTTCTCCACGCAACTAAAGCATTCTGAGTGTTCTAGATAATGTTGGAGAAAGTTGAGGTGTTCTCAAAGTCATCCTAAATAAAAGTCTTCACCTCTAAAAAGAAAGGCGACAATCTACTCTTCAAACCATCAGCAGTCACCTCCTCAGAAGTCAGCCTCCTAGCAAAGATAGCCTCCAATGTGTTCAGGACTCCATCAAGAATGTTCACCATGGCCTTTATGACCCTGGCCGAATCTGCCTGTGTTGCATCAAAGAATCCCCAGCCTATGACAACTAAAGAATACCAACCGGTGAAGTCATATCTATCACCTTTCTGTATCACGCCTCCCTCAACCAAAGTCTATAAGGGAGTATGCATCAAAGCTTCTAAACAAAGGACAACCTTGGTCCGATAGATATGAGCATTGCCCCAAGCTTGATCAACTGCATCCATCTATGCCATAATGTCGGAAGCCTACTGATAAGAATGAGCAAGATCCTCCATAAACTTTTTTGTCTCAACACGAACACTAGCAACCCACTTATCCACCTCCTATGCCATCTTCCTCAAATCCTCCAAGCCGCTGACAGATTCTCTAGGAAACTCGGTTGGGAGTTCAATTGCAGGATTTTCTTGCCCACAAGGACGAGACAAGTGTTGTATGTAACCAATCAATGTCTTGTGCTCCTTCTTCAATTTCTTATATTTTCCTTCAGTCCGGAGTAACCTGTCCTTGAGTGCCTGGTAGGAGTTATCACACTCCTCAATTATCTGTGCTTGAGTGGGGCGACCTAACTGCATGGTGGTGATCACATAATTCTCCGGAACGGCCTCATCTCGATCGCACTCAATCCCTGGCACAGCCATCTGAAGGATGCGAGAGCCATCTGAAGGATGCGAGAGCCATCTGAATCTATTGAAATCTTTGAAAACTTCCTAGCTCTCTTCTTTGTTGGAGGCGCACTGATCCTACTCAGGAATTCCTCCATCTCAAATGTTGGATTAGTTTCCTCAACGAGGCTCCTCCCCATCTTGTCTCTGAGCCAATCTGGTACTACCTGTTGCAGATCAGAAATACTAAATGGCCGCTCATTCCTTGCTTCTTCTTCATGAACCTCTTCTCTAACATCATCCTGATGAGGCTCACCAACTTCTACAGGCTGAGTATCTCCTAAACCTTGGGCCTCTTGCCCTGTAACAGTGTCATCCTCTAATGCCGCTTCAATCTCATGCTGGAAGCATGTATCTTTGGCCGTTCCATCTTCTTCCTGCTGGTTATCTTTGACAGGTGCGTTGACACTCTAGCCAACAGACTACCTTCGTGGTGGCTGATTTGCCTCCTGTAGTTCTTACTCTTTATTCAACATATTTCTCTGATCAGTAAACAATGAAACCTCATGTATACTTGGAGAATGAGTTCCCAATGGCGTAGGTGATGCCACCTCAACCCTCAGAGGCTCTGGCTGGACTGGTTCCTCTCTTCGTGGCTCTAGATCTCGAGCAACCTGCTTCTTTTTGATAGTTGGTGGCCTGTGATCTCCCATTAAATTATAAGAGGGATTGATTTGCTCTTAAGCCTGTTTACGTGCCTCTCGACCCATCCTCTTGTGAACGTCAAAACTGGTATGCAAACTGTATCCAAATCCGTAACCTCTGGCTCAGACCAATCTGGAAGTGGGAGTGGTGTCCTCCTTAATGTCTCATAATCAGCCTACATGACGTTCACGTCTTTGTCAACCTGGTCTGGCACTGGAACAATCTCACATTCCCTAATCATGCTCAAAGGTATTGTGGAAAACATCCTTCTCCTTATCTCAGCTTCATCTGGCACACTTGCCCAGAAGTCCTCAATGTGTGCCTTATGTCTGAATTCCTCTGACAGTATCCATCTGATATTCTTGTGAGGATCATAATGTTGTCTGCTAGTATGATAAGAGAGGTGGAAAAACTGAAGCTCATTTTCAACTTCCTTGGCTGCCTATAGTGAAGGATAAACTTAGTCTGAATTTCCCATGATGATCAGGAGGTCAAGTCCTCCTTTCTCCTTCTTCTTTTGAATCTTGTCGTAGGCAATGAGTTGCCTAGATATTTCTAACATCAAAATCCTGTTCGTAGGGTACCTGGGCAATCTATAAGCATATGACAAGAACCCTTGCAGCCTGATGTAAGTGAATTTCGGAAATTAGATAAACCAACATCCATACCTCTCTATCAACTCCTGAGCCTCCCTTGATATTCTGTGATGAGTTATTTGCTGAAGTGACCTTGTTATATGCATTGTGAAGGTGTCATTGACTCCCTTGTAGTGAGATGTGTTCATCAAGTGCAACTGCGAACAGGCCTCATGAATCTTGAATTGCTGAGAACCACACCCGACCAATTCCTTGTATGATATTCCTCTATACTTTGTCATACAAGCCAACATGTAGATGATGTATGAGCCCATGTAAAATGTCTTTGTTCTCCTCAAACTCCTGAGCCGCTTATGTAAGTTATTGTTGATCATCACTGCCCAGTCAATGTGCTCCTTGCCTTCCAACACGAGATTGATGTAGTAAAACATCCAAGGCTCAAAGATGAACGCTTGGGGACATCCTCTAACTCTGTTGAGCATCATGATTAAGTCACAATATTCCTGCTTCAGATCATCTGAGATTATCTGTTTTGGTAGCTTCGTGCGAGTTGGCTTAGGCTTGTTCATCCAACGTGAGTTTATCATATCAGCACATCTTTCAAATGTCGAAGTATACATCCGCTCAGCTCGTTCTCTTGTCTTGTAGATCATCTTCTCATGTGTGGGAATTCCAAATGCCTCCCCCATGGTCTCCGGCGCGAGGTTGGCGAACAGCCTGCCACCCGATGAAGGGATATTCCTTCGCTCTGAGTTGTAACAGTTAGCACACTCCATGATCAACTCCGGACACTGAATTGCTAGTGGAAACCCAGCAACTGCATAAAGTCCACTTCTGATAATATTGTGTGAAGTGATTGATGGACGATGGCCTCCAATTCCCATCATTCGGCTTTCGAAAGCTTCCAAATTGAAAGATCCTAAATTTGTGTCACTCAACTTGCCTAGCTTCAAAGAGAACCTTGACTCTAGCAGGAACGACTTGCTCAGCCTCTTGATCACAGCCTGTCTTGATGCATTCGCCTTGTTGGATTCAACATTGTTCTCCTTGCCAGCCGCCCTTCTATCTGCTTCAACCATCCTACAAAAACGAAAGATAGTCATTAGAACTTTAAGTTAGAAAAATAAAATCACATCGAGGCTGCCAGCAAATAGAGCAAATTGAGAAGCTTCAACACTAAATTTCAACTTCAAACCTCAACACCACCTTTCAGCAACTTCGAATTCTTAACACTTAGAAAATTTTCCCTGTAGCAATCCAACTTCAGCAATTAGAAGAAATTTGGCTCAAGCTCACTTCAGCCACCTTAGACTTCTTCAAACTCGCACTTGCAGCCGTGAGAAAAAGATGAAACCCTTCACAACACCTAGAAATTTTCTCCAACAACAGCACAACCTTCAACACTTAGAAAAAGTTCAACCAGCTCAGCTTACTTCAGCAATTCCATAACTTTGAATTTCTCCCCACTTTCGAAGTTTCAGCTTGCACTCAACAACTAATGAAGAAAATGAAAATCATCTCAATTCTTATAGCTAAGTCAACTTCTAGAAGGAAGCTAATTTTGGTCAAGTCATTAAGTTTCCACTCCTCCACTCCAAGAATTCGAATTTCCCTCCTCTGGCAGCTGCAACACTTGGCATCTAGCGTTTGGAATATGTCACCTTCTAGAACTTCAAAAATTTATCTTAACTGGTCTAGGCGCACTTCATCCCATTAGCCTTTTGAAATCACTTTTTGAAAATATTAACTCAAATGGCTCCATAAAAAATGTTCATTTCACTAGCTGAGGCCTTCATACTTTATTTTATCCATTTTTGGCTCAGGAAAAGATTATTTTCCTTAGGAATTTAATCAAAGATCATCTAGGCATCCAATCTTCAATTCACAAGCCAAGGCGTTTTATTTTCAAGAATATTTATTTCTTTGCCTTAGAAAAATTTCAATCTTCCTTAGGAAATTTCATCAAGCTAGTGCCCACGTAAAATTTTCACTTTAAAATTTCTAGAGAAGTGTGGAAGATTTCTAAATCATTTCCTCTTTGAAAATATCTAGTACCCAGAAGAAAATTCCCCTCAAAATGTGCAAACTTCATGTGTCTACAGACGAAGGGGTACATTTAATTTTTTAATTTTAAACCTTAGAAAAAAAATGTTTCATCATCAAAGTTTATCTTTACTCCCTTCTTCCCTTGGATGTAGTTCTTCTGCCTTGGCTTGAAAAATTTTATCTGCTTGATGAAGCTGAGGCGCATTCTTGGGGTGGTCAAGGAATTTCCACGCCTTACAAAATTTTAATTATTCATCACTTCCCTCGAAGGGCGCATTTACAAGGGTCCACAAGAATTTTCTCACACTTAGCATATTTTCAACTTACCCAACTCCACCTTGGGCGCATATTAGGGGTGGAGGGGAAAAATTTTATGCTTAGAAACCTTTTCTCACCTTGCCTCATAATGGGCGTATTTGACTAGTGGAGGAGGAAATTTATCTTGACTTAGCCATGTTTCTTGAAATATGCTAACCAATTTTTTCGATGAATTAACACACATAACCAGCACTTAATCAACTCGGTTAGAGTTAGCTCCAAATAGAAAACTGAACTTGAAATGAACTCACACCAAGAATGCACACTCAATCCCAATGAGAGATAAGTGTTGTCATATGGCGGAGGAGCTAAATGAAAATACTTGAAATAAAACTACTCAACGTCAAGAATGTGCACTCAAGATCCCACTGAGGGCGAGGTGCTAACACATGACGGAGTGTAGAATTGAAAACTAGAAACTGATAGGCGGATAACCAGCCATGAAAAGCATTTCCACACTACCACCAAACAGTGGGGGGGAAAAGATTACAATTAAAACAATTCATCCGCTGTAACGAGCATCCACAGAGCTGTGGGGATTCTCCACTATGAAAGTGGGTACAAGAGTGTTACAAATCAGATTATCCACACTAGCGGTAAACCATCTAGGGGTAATTTAATGACAAAACAATAAGTAATTGCAGAACTGGAAATGGTTGGATTAGTAATGCTTAATCTCAACCTTTACAAATTAAACTCTGCAGATTACAAATTACAATGATAGCAAGTGAACCTTAGAAAAAGAAGTATGAATTCTTACAATCATATAACACTCCAAAACTGAAGTATAAGACCAAAAACTGAGAATTATAACAGTCTGATATAAAAATCAGAATTTTGGAAATTCAAACCAGCTACAGAGAAAATCAATGAAATGTTCATAACTCATTCAATTCATCTCCGAATTGAATGCCGTCTTTTGCTGTGTCTTCTTAGAAGGTAGGCGAACATTTTTTGATCATCAAACAGCAACCAAACAGCAGCTTTATTTATGGCACAAATCCCAATGCTTCCTTGAATGGTACGGCCTTGAGCAAGGGCAATTTTGACAAGTAAAAATCATAAACTCAAAACTAAAATCTGAAACTCCCCAAAGATGGTCGCCTTGGTTGTACGAATGGATTGGGAAAGTACCCACAAGCAAATTAAATTCACTCCAAAAGCTGTATGCAAAAACCACTTTCAGCTGTGACTGTATCAGCAACTTCAAAACTGGAAATTTCATCAAAATCTTCAACTATTGAGCTCAATCTGCTAGTATGATTTGAGAAGCATCAAATGACCAACTAGGTGTTGTATTTCAAACACGAAATTGGATTGGAACTAGGAGGTAAGCATCCCTCGAAGTATTAAACAAGTTGTCATTTCAACAGCATAATATTAGCATAAAAATATTCGATAATCAGCTCTTCAAACAGCAACAATATATAAGTTTTTGTTGGCAAATGAAGGAACAAGAACTCTTCAAATTCCAAGAAGTTGAATCACTTCAACTTCCAAAAGGGACGCCACCTTTTTGCCTTTTACTTTTTGAAATAATAAAATATCATTCAACTTCCCCTTTAGGCATCCATTTCATATTGCAACAATAAAGCATTTATTAAATAATTAAATGCTCACTTGACCCCTTTATGTCCCTTTCTTTAAAACAACTTGAAGTCATCAAGCCTAGGTGTGGGGTACAACTTCAAGATATGAAAATTGACTAAGTCTGAAACTCAGTCCAAGGAGATAACCAAATACAATGCCCAAGCTGCAACTGATGAATTGCTAAAATAGCAAACTGACAAATGCCAAACTGAACCAAGTTGATGATGATGCTTCTGACAAAAATGAACTTACTAAAAATAGTAAATGCCAAAAATAGTAAGTTAACTTCAAAACCATCGAAAAGCCAAACCTAACATCGAAATACGCTGATTGAATTGCTTTCGCTAGATAGATAATGCCAAAAGATAGACGGCTAAAAATAGCAAAACTAATTATAACAG